>LBFM01000658.1:9732-30717 GCA_000988765.1 Achipteria coleoptrata | reverse complement strand
GTCTATACTCAACAAAAAGAGATCATTTGATGAACTCATTGTGAATAAGAGGAGGCAGAGCTCTGTTGAGAGGCTTTAGTTTGGGATTCATCACTGCATTCAAATATAATCTGATCGCAAAAAAGCGTTAAACTGTTTATCAGTCGTTTCGGATTCAGACCATAGAGAAAAAATCTGTGCGAATATGTGTTGAATGAGTGGAACGACTCAAATATATTCATTCGTTGATTACATTCAACGTTAAGTTATACTAAACTCTTAACAAATAGTAGAAAATATTGGAATACATTCGTTGTATTCGAGGGAACAGCCTTTGGGGCAAAACAAATAAAAATTGAACAATCATTTCGATTGCACTCCTGATTCATCACTCATCACATCAGACATTTCATAGTCATTGAAAATCATCGGTTCCTTTCAGTTTCTCTCTATAACTGTCTTTCCTCTGGTAATATATATCGCACTAAAAACAGCATATTCTTCGAAAAGTGATCTCATATTTCATAATTCAAAATCTGTGTCTCTTTTTCCTCAATCTTTTGCACAAACAAATTGAAATAAATGTAATGCAGCACAACATAAGAAAACCGGAGGCGCCCATCACTAATAATAGAGTAGACTCTCTCATAAGCAGTGCCCAGAAGTGACTGCGTTTGCAAAGTGTTTCGTCTTCATCTTCACTGATACGAACACCTGATCCTATAACTGGACAGTTGGGTACTCCGTTGCAGACCTTTTGACAAAAAGATAAGAAATGTTTTTTTAAAAGTAAAAAATATCTCTTAAATAAGTTTATGAATTATCGTGTTTTAGCACATGTTTTCCACTCTTAACGTATATATCAATTGATAGCCCTTAACATCATTTATTAGATTATAAAAAGTTTTGACATTTTCTTCACAACAGAAACATATTTTTCTCGCCATAAAAATAAGCGTTAAATCTCTTAAAGCAAACGCTTATCGTTTGGAAGAAAGAAAACTTCAAAAATATAATTGAATTAATGGCAGAAAAAATGTTTTTCTCTGAATTTTACTTTAATTTTGTTTTCTGTTATATAACTTATTATGAGTTATATTAAGAGAGAGTTAAATAGAATGGTTACCAGTTCTTGTTTAAGACAGGCCGGTGGGTTAGTGCACATGAATTCACAGTTGCGACCCATTGGTACCAATTGATCCGCTGATCTGATCGGCAGTAAAAGCTTGAGTTGAGTGTATTTGAGCAGAAGAAAAGTGTTGTGAGCCATAGCTTTAGTACTCGTGTAATATATTGTGATCACTGAACTCGAATAGCTATTACCAGAACCACTTTCGCGTTGCTGTGAAGATATGTCTTCGCTCTTAATTATTATATCTCTTCGATAGTGGTTTTGATTGTTTTTTGTTTGCTTTTGGTCTACAGTTACACCGCTTGAGGAATGCCGCTGTGCAGCTCTGGGTGGGCAAACCTGAATATCTCTAAGCACTAAAGAATCTGTTGTGCAGTTCAATTGATGGCCAATACTGAATGCAATGTCTAATTGAGGAAAAAGCGGTAATTTCCACATACAAAATACCGGATCTCTTTTACTATCAAATGATATACTATTAATCGATTCTTTCAAATATGAAGACTTAATTAAATTGTTATCAAAATTAGAATCAGAATTGTATGGAAAGTGTAGTTCTCCCTGAAGTCTGGGCGATAGGATTTCATTTGGACCACAACGAGTGTCACTGAAAAATCGATAAATGACCTAAAAATACAAAATTATTGGATAAATAAATATCAACTCTTCGGATGAAATTGATTTTGATCTCAGCTCTCAATTCCATACTCTAAGCTCTTCTCTATTTGTGTTTAATATAAGAGAAATTTTTTTCTTAGAAATACTTTTTTCTGAAAGCAAAACATAACTCAATTGAGTGAATGGTTGAGTCAATGGCTAACAAATATATAAACTTTATATTAGTTTTCCTTAAATTTTTTGATTAAAATTTTTTAGAATCAAAATTGTCTTTCATTTGATAACTAAAATGGTATTCAGTTATCAAATGATTTTAATATAAATAAATAATGCAAACGACGCAAAGGGACGGATGAAAAGCCATTTATTTAATGCATTCAAATTATATTAAACAGATTTAGTTTTTCTTCTTTCAATTGATGGCAAAAAGAGTGGGATTTCATCAATAATTTAGATTTTTAGCATAATTTGGAACTTTTGAACCCAAGAGAGTGAAACATATTTTCAAAAAATAATAATAAAATATGAATTCCAAGTCTTCAGCGAAATTGAAAATTTCAGAGAATTGTTCCAAACATCAAATCTGTTCCGTGACTAACGTCTGACAGAATCTTTTACTCACAAATAAATTTCAACAGAAAATAGATTCCATTGAAAATCACTTAAAGTAAAGCATTTTTTCTAAATTTTTGATTTTTTACTCTTTTCTCTCAATTTTTTGGAAATCGTTAACACAAAACACGAAAACAGAAAATACTTTTGAGAAATGTTTATAAAAAGAAAGAAAATTTTTGGTCAAATATTTGCAATAAAAGAGGGAATTATTGTTTGTTTTATGGCTATTATAGTAATGTAAGTGCGATAACATTGAAGACAACAAACGGATCAGTTTAGATAAGCAGTCGTTTTTCAATCATTACTTACTTGTATTGGAGCGGAATAATGGGACGACCGATGCTGTTGTGCTCCCCATTCGGCGGGTATTTGTAATGATATAATCATTTGCGCTCCAATTGATACCGCATATGATGTGTTGGCAGTTCTGGACATTTGACAATAGCAGAGCGGCTCACTTGGCATTGGGTGTGTCGTATCAGCGCTCCGATAGATTAAAAGTATTGGCCGTGTATTGGATTCATTGCATTGTTTGCAATTCGTGAGCATAAATGGCGAGAGTATAGAAATATTAACCCTTCCGTGTTGTAGGGCTGAAGCATCCAATGATATATTACAAACAATGGCTGTGCTCTCACTTCTATTGAACTCGTCGTAATTCCAAGGGAAAGAACCCGACGTCAATGTGTCAGGAGTTATATGTTTGGAACAAGACTTTGATAAGTCATTCAGTTCCGGATCGTTCTGCGGATGAATCAGTTTGACCTCAAATGCATAGTTCAGAGAAGAGCCGTCGAAAGAGCCGATTAGTGATGAAAACTGTACGGTTAGTGCCGGCCCTGAACTCACATATTTGGTCGGTATGTTTCCGTTCTTTTAGAGTACAAAATACAAGATTAGGAGAAAAAGACAAACAAAGAAAACATTTTGGGATCACTTTTCAGAATAAGAGACTAATAGTGAAGAAAAAAGTTTAGAATTGAATGAAAAAAAGCAAATATTAAGTGAAATGAAAACAGTTTTTTGAAAGAGTGTTAAACAGAGAATTCTTTAATTTTGTTGTTATTAGGCATTGAAATAAACGCTTACTTGAGGTTTATTCATATCACAGAGTCGTGTCATTAGGGCTGACATGTCTGAGTTGTTGGCATCAAATATGCGAACACTTTCCTGACATAAAGTGACTCTTTCGATGCGGAACAACGAAAATTCCAAAGAAATTAAATCTTTTGTGTCTTTCGCTCTAAACTTATAAAGACATGATGTGTTTGGCGGATACCACGAGCGTATGTGTACAAATTTACCACTACTCCTCTCTGAAGACAGTTCTCTCTCTAAAATACAACTGCCATTTGATAGCTATTGGATTCAATGGGAGAAAAATAACAGTTATTTTTTGTCAATTCTCTGCTCACAAACTAATGACAGAAATAATTAACAGAATTAGTCCAAAGAAATGAGAGAACAAAAAGAACTGATTCTTCTTTTTATATAAGAAAATAATTGATAGCACCCACACATATGGCTTTTCAGCGGATCGTAATGTTTTAGTTTATAAAACTGAGGGCTAATGGAAATAAATCGATTGAACTCTCGTTTTAATGGCTTAAAATCAAAAATCAAAAAATTCATTCCTCGAAAGTTCTGGTTTTAGTTCAGTTCTATAAAAATTGAAATCCTATTCACGAGAGACGAATACATTTTTTCTATTCGTTTATACATCTGTGGTAAACCTGTGCTTTACTATAAACCCATCGTTGATAATAATTTTCAGTTTCTCCACAAAATTCTTTTGCGTGAAAAAAGATCTTCACTCAAAATAAGTATATATTATTCGATATCTATTCTGGAAAACATTTTAATGTTTAGTTTGCATTTTTAAACATCTGTTTGTGAGATCTGATACGAAAAAAAGTTTGAGAAAAAATAAATTACGAAAAATGCGATTTTATAGTTATCCACTTAATGTTGGAACAGTATCTCTACTCTACGATATGGTAGAGTAGTTTTAATGCTGTGGAAGCGCTTCAAAGAGAGATTACTTATTGAGAATCATTGAACAAATACCTACTGTATTATACTTTTCATACGTGAGTTACTTATATTAAGGATAACTTAAATATATTTTGATATATAACCGCCAAATATTTATATTATTAACTAATAGACTCTTTTTCTTATATATATATTCTAAAGTCTAGTAGTGCTCATCGTTTGCATAATTGAATTACAATTAAAATCAACTGATTTGTTGGTGAAAAAAGTAATAATACTTATCGTACTTAACGTTCCTTTGATTGCTTTGTATTCAATTTGAGAAAAAAGTCTTAAATTTTTAGCACTCATTCAGATTGAAAGCGAAAATCATATAAAAAGTATTCATTTGTTGAAATCTCCTTAGAATTGTCAGAATTGAGATAATATTCACTTTTGAAAACTCAATTCAAAGCGAGAATTTCGATAAGACTTTTGTATTCTTTTGAAAGAAAGTATTCAAAAGACTTTTGACTCCAGTATTAAAACAGTATTTGAAAAGCTTTTTGAAAAGTATTGTTAAGTTTTCCTCTTTTTTCATAAGAAGGGGATCGACATAAAAGTAGTGTTTGAAAGGTACCTGCATCGATTCTGTGTTTGCAGCGTCGAGAATAGCGTCAGCTTTGAAGTGAAAACCAGTGCTGAGAAGAGGACCGGCTGGAGATGAGACGAACTCTACTAACATATTACTCGTCGACGATATTATACTCGATTTGATTCTTCCTCTAAAATAAAGTGTAGAAAAATGTTTAGTTTAGGGACAGAGTAATCGTCAAAAGCTATTTAGAGTGGAGTCCAACACAACTTCAATTAGCTTAATGTTGAAGAGTGTGTCCAAAACGACTGTGTGATCGCACAGTAATAAAATTACTTTATCTAAGAGTTTATTAAATTTACTCACTTTCCACAGAGGGTTGCAATTATGGGACTGTACTCATCGGGTCCGTCATAAATTCGCACGAAATCAAATGGACATTCATTTTGGTTTGTACTGACTGGACGTGGAAAACACATTAACAAGTTATCGCAGGCCTGTCCGTCGACGTCAAACGCACTCAACTCTAAGCCCACAAAACTCTGTCTGGCGTTCAGGTGGTATCTAAACAACAAATATATTTATATCCACTGACTCTTAAAGTACTTTAATGTAACCAAAAGAAGGAGAAAAATGCTTTTATATCAAATACATTGAGAGGGGGAACGGCGGGGAAAGACTGGCAAAAGAAAACAGAGACACTGAGTACAAGGATGAGTGCAATATCCGAGACTCTACATTATTAAAGTGACAGCTCTCACACTATAACAAGAAAAATGTATTTTAACTGTCTCTCAGTGGCGGTCATAAGGGATATAAACTTTATGTTTCCTATGATTTGGCAAAAAAATCACAAAATCATCAAAAGTTAGAAAATTCTCCAAAAAATGAGTCGTTCCTCGAATTGAATTAAGTTTATAACAAATGCTTATATTTGTGAAATTCGACCAGAATTCCCACTCCACCCCTAAAATACGCCTCTGCTCTCCATTTATTTGATATAAATGAAAAATTTTATTATATGAAATGTTAACAGACCTGCACCGGAGGTTTCGGCCATATATTCCCGGAAAACCTTAAAGAAAATGCATTCCATTTTTTATTGAACTTAAATTGTGATGAATTATATTGAGTTTTATTTCTCATCAAAACATATGAAAATATTCTTCTTTTAAATTCTCTTTCAATGCCTAAACAATTGTCTCAATTCTGGACTTTATATTCTGGATATATGTATGTCTTATCTATTATTTAATGATATTCTCTTTTTTGGTTCTTTTCTGATATTTCAAAGAATACTTTATTTGTGATAAAAAGCTAATAAACTGAAAACAATAACAAAAAATATTTGTTTTATTTTTCTTTGATATATAAATATTTATGGAATATATATGACTGACCGGGAGATTGGAGTGTGCAACGTGGACCGGGTGAACAATCAGGGTAGGTCTTCTCACAATAAGTACCAGCAACAGCTACACCACGTCTGTGCGGATAGAGCTGATGGAACTGTCCGTAACGACTATTGACTGAGTTTTGTTGTTCGACATTAGCATCGAATTGAATATAGCTATCGATTTGATAACTGTCCACATGAAACACAACCTTAACGTATGGCGTTTCCGATATAAATGTCTTCGGAGTATCGATTTCTCCACAGTAGTAGCCTATCATCAAATATAGAGAACAGTATGTTTAGAGCACAGGATATGCAAATTTTTAAAAGTTTATTTGCATTTATTATCATATATTTTGACTGAAATTCAATACATTTGTTGAAAAATACAATAAAAAGTAATTTAAGTATTCTCTTAAATATTATGAAACCGGAGTCTCACCCGAATGATCCTTATTTGAGTAATTGCTTTCTCTATACCCGTCCACAATTTGAACGTAACCTCCGATACACTTTTGTCTATCAAGACTGGGCTCACCCACTCTCATACGAGTGAACCGAACGAATACAATCCAGTCATCTCTTTGGGGTCGAACGCGAATACGATATGTACAGTGAAGTGGTTTTCCTCTATTCAAGTCTGTGACAGCAGGTCCTGAAACTGTCTGATAGATTTCAACCGTACGATTGCACCGGTCATCCAAATCTGAACCTCAAGAAGTAATGGAAAAATATTTGATTTTATTGGTAATAAAAAAGTTTTAAAAATTCATTTGTTTTTAATTTTGAATCTAATTTATTATATTTTCAAATAAATTTTGAAATTAATTTGACAAATAGCAAATAGGATCTTGGATAATCAACTAAACAGACATTTATTATTTTAGTGAAATAACGCCAAACTATTTTTGTGTGGAAACAGAAATCATATTCTATTTATTCTTACCGTTAGTTTCAGATACGGCCAAACATTTCGTCATTATATTAAACACACACATAATGTGTGATAACCAATAGAATCTGGTTCGTGTCATATTTGAACAAGATTAATATTCAATTATACGTGAGTTTAATAAATTATATGCTTCCGAGGCTTATTTAAATAATTATTTGTTAAAAGTTATAAATTTGATGAAAAACTTCTATAAATAACTATATAGTAATGTTTGGGATAAACTCATGATTTTGGCAGTGAATACATCGAATGATGCGAACTATAGATGAGTGCTGTGCTGTGCATCGACTGCTCTCTGCAATGACTTTCCTCAATGAGCGACTGCATCGCTTTGGGAAAGAGATGGTTAGCATTGCTCTATCATCAGATAGAAGAGAAAATCGATTAAAAGCATACTTTTTCATCCAAACAGTGGAACTGTATTTTCAATCATTTTTCATTGGCTTTCATTAATTATGTCTAATAATTACGGATTTCTCGCTCATACACGCGTTGGTTATTTCAATTTTTGATCAAGGATACCAGATTACCAGAATAATGTTTTTCTATAACAAATCTCGTAAGTCTCGTAATAAAGCTGTTAAAATGGGCCGTTTCTGTATGTATGACAAATAATGTATAATACAATGTTTAATACAAATGTTGTATCGCAGCCAACACTAGTTATAAGTGTTGATTAAGTGAATCAAAACTAATTTAATATATGTTTACTCATGTTTTGAATGTGAGTTAGATTTTATTAAAAGATAAATAAAATAGAGACTAATCGACACTCATTTAACACATATCTTAAAACACTTTATTTAATATAATAAAACAAATCTTAACTTTGATTCTGATATTCCATGAAAAGTGAGTAAAATATTTAGTCTTCAAAAAATTGATTACAATTCTCTTTAAAGTTTAAACCCTTTTTTGAAAAGTGGTTTAAAAATAAAGCACTTCTCAAGAGTTAACAAGCATTTTGTAAAATTCTATTCATATATTAAATTTTCAAAAATTATTTCACAAAAAAATTGTATAAAAGTTATCAAAACCTAAAAAATGTGAAAAAATAGGTCTAAATATCTGTGAATATATCTCAAGTGAATTGATTGTATGGACACAATTCAGATACAGAGGTGTCTTCATATTGACAGGTGAACAACACGTCTCTAAATTTATCGATTAGAGCCAAAAGCTGTCCGCGCCTTACGTTCTCGTAATACATAATATCTTCCAAATGATGTCTACCATTAAAATAAGGACAGAGTTTAGCGAATAGTTTGAGATCATCCAAGTTTTTACTCGACGCTACTCTCAATATTGACTCAATTTCTGACTGCGAGAGTCCAATATCTCGAAGAAGAGCACTTCCAGTCACTTCGACCAATGAGGAGGAAAACTTCGGCGACGATAAGTCATCTTCTGATGTACTTTTGCTCGAATGTTGAAGACTTGTAGCGTTTGCTGGACTGGTGGCCAACGAATCTTCACTGGGAAAAGAACTGCCGGCACTAAACTCAACCATATCCACGTCAGTCATTGTCATTGAACTTTGGGGGCGCTCTGATTGCGACTGCGATACGCGTTGTGTTATATAAGGCGATGATTGGGACAGTGGCACCAAATAAACATAAGTGTGAAGCTCTAGGAGTAACCGGTGCTGAAGCAGCCAAACAACTATTTGGACCTTTAAATCAGATATTGTTTTAATTTGGAACAAACAAACAATTAATAGAATACCTGTTGGACCTGTTGATAGGGAGCGTCCATTGGATTACGTAATTGACTCAAAGACATACTTAAAGAGAATTTGGATAAATATTTTAAAAGAGAATCAGTTCCGGGAAATCTCTCTTCAAATTTTTCAACTAAAGGCGAGTCAACACTTGTCGGCGCCAACGGATGGATAATATAGACATTGTTTTCACATAAGGGGTATATTATGGTTGCTTTGGCCCAATAGACCAGTTGTGCCACAATATGAAACACTTGTGAGAGTGTTATGTCCGCATCTGCGGAGAGTTCCAACAGATTCTTTATGGGATTGGCCACTCTCACTATACGTATAAAAGCGGGCGATGCGTCCGGTGGTAACGAATCTAAGAGTTCCTGAGTGTCGACAAGAAGTAGAATTGCATGATATGGTCGTAAGGCTTGTAAACAGTTATGAATATTTTGAGGAGAAATCGATGGAACCTTTGTGTGAGTCTTAAGCATAAGTCGGTGTACTTTTTGTGGTAAACAAAAACTAATTTCAATCCAACGGTTGAGACGAATGCGGACCAAACCAGTAGAGGAGAGACTCTCGTAAACCCGTTTCAAATCTTTAGCTAATCTGCTTTTACCTAAAATTAGTTTATAAGGAGATTCCTCGTCCTCTGGGATCGCAGACACCTCGTCGTGAAGTGCGACCATTAGTTTGGTTTCTGCACTCAAATATCCGCAACGATTCTCTTCATAATGTAAACCAATTGCTATCTTTTGACTCAATTCGTGATAACAGTCGACGATATCGTGACTCGCATTAGCCTTAAGAGCAAAGACAACATTAAATATCAACAGTTCTTTCTGTCCGCGCGTCAGAAGCATTGGGTGTCCAACGAATCGGATGTCATTTACTTTGAGTTCAAACTTTTGACCACAAAGTTTGGGATTTACTGCAAATAAATTTGAAAAAGAATTGTCTGTAATTCCGATCACTTTAGCGATTGTCTCATTTGTCGAAGTGTTGACCATTTGTGTCGATATCGAAGAAGTGAGATCTGAATAGGAGGGCATTTGTGGGGTTTTCCCAATCGGTTTATCAATGGAATTGTTGTCATCCTTATTGAATGTGTCTTCAGTTATGATAATCGCGTATTTGTTCTGTTTGTTGACAACTGATTCCTTCTTTTCGTCGATACTATACGGGAATCGGAACAACAGTTTTTCTTCTTTGCTGTCAGACTTAACCAAAAACACTCCGAGCGGTAGAGTTTCGTCGTCTTTGGCAGAAGTCATCACTACTTGTCTTCAGATCTGATTGTCTTCATCAGAGTTTTGACAGCAATTGTTTGTTTTCATTAAATCCCAGTTTCGTTGTCATAGAAACGAAAAACAGTGACGAATCGGATCCAAACAAATTGTAATGTTTTGGCGCTATTTTTCAAATTATAAACACAAATATTGAATAAAATAAGAAATAAATTTAAAACCATTTTATTTAATCACTTTTAATGTCAATTCATTATTAAATAATTTATATGAAAATAAATTCTCATTAATACCTGATTTCCGATTAAAAGTAAATTAAAAGAAAAATATAAAATAAGTCTAAAAATAATCTAAAATTTTAGTCAACTGTGTCTTCATTTTTATCAGCGGATGAATGCATTTGAATATACTTTAAGGCAGTCATAATAGATGAGAGACAATAGCCTTCTTCGCCCAACAGATACTTTTCATCGACGAGTTGTTCGATTGCATAGCATTCAGATATCAATTGATGGTAACCAGACTTAACCACTACTTGACATAAAGCGGGTACCAAATCGTCGGCCGATATTTCTGACGAGTCTTCGGAACTTGATTTTAGTTTTGAACACAAATCTTGAGTCAAACAAACCATTGATTTAAGTTTTTCGTACGGAGACTGCAATTCAATGATACTTTTTAATGAACTGATTGTCTCATCAAAAACATTGTTCTCATAATTATTTTCAAAATCATTATATAAATCATTTGAATTAATGTATTCAATGATTCCTTCTTTCAATTCTTTTTCGTGTTTATTGAAAACAATTCTAAACAAGAATTTAAATGCTGTCCAAATCGGAGGATAAAAATAATGGGAGACAATAGTGTGAACCAAATAATGCTGTTCTTTAAACAGATCACAATCAGAAGGTTTGGAATACAAGTGATTGTCAAACATTATTAGTGTAAACATTAAAGTAATCGTTTCGTGAGATAATGAAATGTCATTCGAAATATTATTGAAGTGACGGAACAGCGCTTCCGATTCCTCTTCACATATATTGATATCCATTTCATTAATCAAATCATAATTACTCAACGATTGCAACGATGAAGAAGTAGGAGAGCTTTGGACACACTCTGAAGAGTTGCTGTCAATAACTTTTCGTTTCAAATAACGTTTAAGTAATGGACATATAATATGAATGATTTGTCGCTGAAATTTATCGATCCATTCGGTCAGAGGATGTCCTTTGGATTTGAGAATTCTTATTACTATTTGAGTGATTACAGACTTATCCGGATTAAGACTAAGACATCGCAATTGTTGACAGAGATCTGCATTATTTGATTCGAAGCTCAGTATTTGTGCATAAAGTTGTTGTTGGCTTTGATTGTCGACAATCATCGACTCGTTGTCTAAATTTAAGACATTTTGCTGTTGTATTAACTTTTTTGCCGCCATTTCTAATGCTTGTCGTTGTTGTAAATGCATTGATTGATACAACTCTTTGTCTTTACTTTTAGCCAATTCTATGTTTTCAGCGATTCTTCTCTGAAGTTCTAATTTAAGTGAAGCCCTTTTAAACGGATCGACAGTTCTTCTCAAACGGGTTTCAAATACTTTGTTTAAAAATGCATTTTCTTTGAGTGCTTTTTGAACATTAGTTGAAAATATTGGACACATTTGACTCAAACCACTGCTATCGACCTCTGAGTCTTCATTTTCAACAACAGATGGTTTGTTGTGATTTGAATCCAATTCATTGATTGAATGTTGACTTAGTTTTGAGACCAATTCTTCATTAGAGTCAATACAATCGCATTCGTTATTATTGTCATAAAAACTAGTAATTACTGAAAGTCTTTCCACACAATTCTTGAGTGTATTGACACCATTGATAAGCTTGGGATCGATATTCTGGGTTCCAATTGTGTCCAACTTATCAATGGCTTCATTCTTAAGATAATTAGTCAAAGCATTAATACCATCCAAATAAAGAACAAATGCTTTGCCATAATCTGATTGACAATCGTTTTGTTGAGCGCTTATTATCATTGAATAAAAGTCTGGTTTCGTTGGGGAAGTCATTGCAATATACGTTCCCTTTTAACAAATATTTAAAACATAATTAAAATATAGATAAAAATAAATATTTTAAAACTTTGTATAAGAAATAAAAACCACAAAAATAATTAACAAACAATTAGTGCGAAACAAATCATTGCAATGAAAGCAATAAAAGTTTGAAACCTTCAATGCCTTCATTACAATACCTTTTCATTCATAACATAACAAAATTAAATCCCTTTTTACTACTTTTCCATTACTTTACTTCACAAACAATTTATATGAATAAAAACATATTTTATGAATGGCTTTACTAGAAGTGAGTCAAAGTCTCAGATCACGTGACTATTAAATCGACTCAAAACAGTGTTAAATGTTATGTAAATATTGATAACTGTTTTGGTTGTGTTGTTGTTATTAAATGGTTGTTATCTAATAATTTAATAATTTTATCCATAATTTAGATTTAAATCTAATTATTGAAGAATTGAATTACAATTCTAACAAAAAATGTGAGTTATTTTACATTAAAATTATTACATTAAATGTTTATCAAACAAATGAATGCCAGAAATGGAGTCATTTGTGAGAAACGCCCACTAAATGAGATTTTTATTGATTTTTAGTAATTAATTTGTTTGACATAAAGTTTCGGTGATGTCTGGAATGGAATATTGGTTGATATCAGCCCCGGGAGAGAAGACATGTCAACAGACGTGGGAATCGTTGAACGGAATGACTAGTCGTCAGACAGATCTGTGTAAGAATTATAAATTTCATATTCCGGACCTAAAAGTGGGAACTTTAGACCAATTGGTTGGTCTCTCAGACGACTTAAACAAATTAGACACTTATGTGGAGAGCGTTTGTCGCAAATTAGCCACAGCTATAGCCGACACTCTCGACAATAAAGACAAAAATCAACAGCAAATCGGAGAACATCTTCAGGCGAATGGACAGGATTTGGCACAATATGTGACTAAATTTCAATGGGATTTAGCAAAATATCCGATCAAACAATCACTGAAGTCATTGCAGGACATAATAAACAAACAAATCGGACAAATAGACACTGACATGAAGTCGAAGACCTCTTCGTATAACAATTTGAGAGGAAATCTTCAATCACTGGAACGGAAACAAACCGGTTCTCTATTAGTCCGCAATTTAAGCGAATTAGTAAAACGCGAAAACTTTGTGTTGGGCTCAGAATATTTGACTACTTTATTGGTTGTCGTACCGAAAGCCTATTTCAAGGACTGGCAGACAAAGTATGAGAAACTGACGGATATGATTGTTCCGCGCAGTTCTCACCTGATATTCGAGGACAACGATCACGGATTGTACACAATTACACTCTTCAATAAAGTGGTGGATGAGTTTAAAGCACACGCGCGGGAAAACAAGTTTGTGGTCCGAGACTTCCAATACAACGAAGAGGACATCACTGCCGGAAAGAATGAAATCGCAAAACTTGAAAACGATATGAAACGTCAGTACCAGATATTATTGCGTTGGCTTAAAGTCAACTTCAGTGAGGCGTTCATCGCTTGGATTCACGTCAAAGCACTCAGACTTTTCGTTGAGTCTGTCCTCCGCTATGGACTACCCGTCAACTTCTTATCGGTATTAATACATCCAAACAAACGAATGCAACGCAGACTTCGAGACCTATTGAACCAATTGTACGCCCATTTGGATACTTCTATATCTCAAGGACCCATTGACGACATTCCAGGGCTTAATTTTGGTTCACAAGAATACTATCCTTACGTCTATTATAAAGTCAATATCGATATGTTTGGATCACAAAATAATTAATTCCAGTTCTAATTACCTGTCCTTTCAGTACATTCTAAGTCTTTAATCATAGATTAGATGTTATTCATTATAAAATTCAAGCAAATTATAGTTAAGATTTAATGTTAAGTCCGTTCTATTTAATCGAGAAAAACACAGAGTTTTAATGTTTAAACAAAAAACAGTTTTAAGCAAATGTTTTAATCAAATATTGAAAAATAAATGTAATATATTTATAATCAGATTTTAGTTTTTATCAAATTATTTGTTAATTCATTTTTGAGTCAAACTTTTAAGAATTTGGGCCAAAAGTATTTGTCTATTATTTAAATTAAGGCACAAAACCTTAATCTTTAAAACTATAGCTATTATTAAATGCAGTTTTGATTCAAACTATTTTACTACAGATTTGTTCAACAAATATATCTTTTGATTGATTCAGACATAAGACATATCTTTTATCATTAAATTAAGACATAATTAAGTTTTTAATTATTATTTAATGTTCTAAATATAGAAATTGAAAAATAAATTCAAATTTTGAAACAATTATCTGCAGAATATTTATAATTAATATAATATTAAACCCAAATAAAAACGAAATATTCTCCACTAAAAGAGATTTGCAAACAAATATCTGATATTCTGGTTATTATATTCTCAGAGTTTGTTTCAGTAATTCAAATGAAATGAATTTTAAATATCAGCCGAATTACTGTCCAAAGTGTTGCCAAACGAAGAGAAGTCACTATTTCTTTGATTCCGTCGACGAATAAATACAAAATTATAATTATATTGAAGTATAGAACCAATTAATATAAGAAACAAAATTATTGTCAAAACAATGTTAACGTTTGCCAGAGTTTTAAGTGAATTCAAGTCATTATATAAAGACATCAGTTGGACACTCTCTTCATTATCTATTCCCATATTAATTTGATCTGCAGTCGATTTACTCGAATCGGAATCATTTTGCTTTTTATTTGGTGTCAAATACTTTTGACAAACAACTAAATAAGTTGTAGTACATCCCACGTCAAACCATTTTCCTCTGGCAGATGAGGCTGAGCTCATTACAACGCAATAGTTTTTTGAGTGATAATTGTTTGGTTCATTTGGTCCCCAATTTGTATAATTAAGTTCACTTCTATCGAACCAAACGAATGACTCATTGGTGGCACGAATCAAACCGATCCAAACGGAATACTTTGCATGTTGTTTCTCGAATACCATATCTGACAAAAAGTCAAACTCTTCCTCTGAATGAATGGTGACGAGAGTGGCTCTATGGCTGTATTCGCATATAGACATAGCGTCGTGAAAGTTAGCTCCGGCCAAATCGTTGTGGTATTTAAAGCATTTATCCTCAAATTGATGCCATCCCTCTTCACATTCAGTGTCACTCAAAACAGATTTAACTTCAATTTCATCAAAAGATTAATGAGATTTGAAATAAATTACAGAAACTTTTAATACTTACAAAAGAAAATAACAAAATATAAGTAAAAAGTTTTCATTTCACTCATTAATTCTGGAATTCAATTAAAATCTACACAAACACTGAAAACTGTTTTCATGAGCAATGAATTTGTGTTGAGTTCCTTTATTTCTCTTATTCTTCAATTCACTTGATTTTTATCAAAAAAAGAAACGATTGGAGAAAAGAGAGGAAACAAACGACTTGTTGTTAATGAACTGAAAACTATTCCTTTCGATCAAAATTGTGATAAATTATAATAATATTATAAATCATGAATTATTGCAAACATTCAAATCAATAGTTGTGTAAAGCATTAGCTAAACATTTAATAACCAGGATTATTTTCTATAATATTCTCAGGAAGTCCTGGCGTGCGTTCAAATTGTTATTATCTCGAAAGTTACTACACAAAGAAAGTTTGGAGGCCTAATGAGAACCGATGATAGTCCGGAACCCAATCAAACCACTTCTTAATGCGACTGACGTCGCGATGATTGACATCAATTGAATAAATAGTGAGCGACAGACGTCACTCCAGAGGACATCAACTTTCTGTCCATAACTTGTGATCCAAAGCGAGAACTGATAGTACCGAAAACAAGCAAATTCTTTCTTAATGCTTTTGTAATCCACCACGATGCATTCTTTAGATGGTTTATTGTAGTTGATGATATAATGTAGCAAGGTAGTTAATTGTAGCATGATAATTTGTCGATGTAGCATGGTACTGTCCATCTAACTAGAATATCTCTGAAGAGTTCTTCTCAGAACTATTTGAGAAACTTTTGAAATGATTTTTAGATAAAATGCTTTAATTGTTTAAAAATTAATTTTCATTTATTTTAAAAATTTGTTTAAAAACTTTGATTTTTATTTATTTATTATTTTAATATATTGTTTGAAATAATTTGAATTTTAAAAAGTTGTAAATAATTTAGAAATGAATTCACGTATTATTTGATGGATAATAATAGCGATGCACGAGCTTGGATATTTTAATTTTAAAATTTAAACCCTTCGATACGAATAATTGAAGTGATTTAATACAATAATTGTCAATCAAATGTCAATCAATTTGAAAATGCTTTATTTGATGTTATATTTGGGTATTTTATTTAGAATTAGTTTCTCTCAATCGACAGAAAGTGTCAAAACTAATGACAGTCATTCTCTGACTAATTTTATTGCCGGAAAACATGAATTCTTTCATTTATTCTTCGCTTTAAACACCTATTTATGGCTTATTTTTCTTTTGATTATATTCTATGGATTATATGAAAGCATTTCCAACAGTTGTTTATTGAAGTCTATATTAATCGGAGGCCGAAGTCTACAAACGTCGCATACCTTTACAATAACAGTAATAGCATCGGATCCGTCAGTCGCTTACGATTACGACAATTCTTCGATTAGAATAGAATTGAACGACAAAAACGACGAATCGATAGCATCTCTAATGATGAGACCGCTCTGGGCTTTCCATATGATTCAACAAAAACCCAATCCTATTTCAATAACATCAGAAAAGAAGACAACTGAAGATTCAACTGTAAAAACAATAAACCTGTCCCGAGAAGTGCCACTCATTGGTATCTATAAATTAATTACAGACAAGAATTTGAATAAAATTCATAAAATAGTTTTGTCACACAACTGTCCCCATCCCAGCGCTTCCATATTAGTTCGATGTATCGAAATATCAAATATAACTTCTCTTATTTCACACACTTATCCACTGAATGCAAACATCCCATACCTGACCGAACCAATTGACTTCTTATTTGACTCATCTAAATGTGACTTTGAATTTGATTCGAGCGATGATTTCCAACCAAAAATTAGATTTCAATTGAGAAGTCCATTGAATTTAGTGGAGAGGGGGTCACTCTGGTTGTTGAGCTTTAATATCATTTTCGGAAACAGTTATTTCTGGAGTAAATTTTATAAATACGAATCCAGAGATGAATGGTTTCTGTGGGAGAATGCGGTTATCGTCTCTTTATTTGTGGGCTCTTTTGCGGCATTCTTTCATCTGATTATATCATTTCCTTACCGTCTGTTCAAAGAATATTTCTTTTACCACAAAACAACTTTTATTCTGGTTATAAAAATTATTATAATATTGATGGGTAAGTGATGGCACTGATGGGTAACTCATATCTAAGTATTTTAATCTAACATTTGTTTCAATTTTAAAGTGAATTTGATTTCATTGACTTTATTGATATCTCATATTCTAATCGCTTATCAGACCATTCGCTCCACAATTCTGTTTCGTTGGTATAGAATCGCCTTTTTGTCAACACTTGTATTCATTGGAGAGTCAGTGGTCTTATCCTTTATTTGTCTCTTTATTCACATTAAACCAAAGCCTATAAATCAGATCTCATCCGATGACTCGAGTCTTGAAATACCGAAAATAGACGAAAATCGAATAAAATATGAATTAATAGAACAGAACTGCAGTTCTTTAGAAATTAAAAACATTAAGAGTTTGCAAATTTTTGCCTCAGATTGGGTTCGGTTGGCTCTCATACAACATAAAGGTCTCGATTCAGTAATACTCTGCGATATTTATGATGTAATGCTTTTACCAAAAGTAGGAATTACTACTAATTTGGGTCAGTATTTGATTTTCTGGTAATTTTATAAACAAATCTAAAATTAAATAAAATGATTATTAGCTGAAAATGCAGTCAAACTATTTGGTGAACAGAATGGTAAGGGAAATGCGAGCACAGCCTACGCCACAAAAATGATTCAACAGAAAGGAATGGCAGTCAGTGTTTCACAATATGGACGTAAAAGGAAAGAAAAGGAACAGAAAGACACGAATACGTCAGAAGAAGTCATTGAATTTGAAAATAATTAATATTAAAAACGGAATTAAAAGCAAATATAATATAAAATTTATTTTAAAAAGTCTTTTAGAAAAAATTAAACAAAACTTTTGTTTAAATCAATATTAAAATCAATAAATAAAATAATCAATTAAAATGATCAAGTTAACATAGATTAGTCTAACATACAGTATATTCCATAACAATTTGAAACATTGGAATAATTCATTTCATAAATGAACGAAAGAGTCAGTACTGGAAGAGTCAGAACGACTTAGGGATGGGATGCGAGAAATTATCGACTCAATTGACTTCATTAGTGTTGCATTTTCTGTGATCAGAGCAGCACTAGTGGACAGAGAAGTACTTATTGGCGCCGAAGAACTCAATGAATTAGAGTTGACGTCATTTGACAGTTCGCTTCTGGACTTAAAATAATACCACAAATCGTTTTGAACTTTAGTTTGCAATGAATTGAGTTTTTCGATCGACTGTTCAATAGATTTGTCAATCAATTGGAGGTCTCTTTCGTGTGTTTCGATTTGAAGCAAAATATCGATAAGTTTTCTAATATAAGAGTAAATATTTTTCATTAACTTCTCCTCCAATTGAAAACAATCGCAAAGAAGTTTAACCATAACTGTGTTATCAAACTTTTTATTCCTCTCCTCTTTTGGTCGTTTCCTCAACTGATCATAAACTGAGAGAATATCGTTATATATCGAAGATATCGATTCGTCAATTGGTTTGGATTTAATGAATGCATTGAATACTGGATTTCTTTGTGCGTCAATCACTTTACCCACAATTGTCTGCGATTTTACCAATAAATTAGTTATGGTTTCAGACATTGCGTACACTTCTCTTAACTCTATTAATGACTCTTTAGATGAACGCAAAAGAGATGGCGAAACGTTTCGACACTTTTCACAGTTTTCCAGATTTACTTTAATGGAAATCTTAAAGAACTGTGCGATGGCTAACAGTTTGTTGAACTCGACGTTCAATTTTGCCGCCTTTTTCTGCATTATATTCTGTGCGCCCAAACAATTCATTAGAAAATTTTTGAAACCCTCGTGAAGTGTTCGATACTTTTTGATGGCCTGTTGTGAGACCCAAACCGAGTGTCGCCACGCATTCCTTTGTTCCTCGAATGGCATCGCTTGAGTCGGGTTTAACATAATCTCTTCGACTGAGGGCGGGATAACACACGCAGAATATGAGTTATATTCAGATACTTTTGATTTGTCGAACATTAATATACAAATCGGTTCAAAGGCTTTGTTTTGATCTGATTTATACCAGTTTTCAATTATTTGTTTTCCAATACTTTCTTGTGGTGTCAGTCCTTTCGGAAGAATTAAATACTGATTTTTACAACTGATTGATGTGTTGGAGTCTATTAAGAGCTGAAAGTCTAATAGTTTGGTGTCTTCTGTTATCTCATATGAATAGCTCTCCAGAGTATTGATAACAAACACTTCAACGATATATTTGTTTAGAATATCGGACAACATTTGAAACGCCATTTTTCCGCCCCTTTTCTTCGGATCCCATTCTAATATCAACTAAAAATAGATGAAAACAGTCTTTTAGAATATGAGAACAAATAAAATAAGAGGAGAACTGACCCGAAGATAATTTTCTAAATTGAATTTAAGAGAACCGCATATTTTGTTGTATTGGGATATTTCGCGGGAAAACGACACCTTTCCCTCCTTATCTATATTCGCACAGATATCTGACGATGATTTTCGTGACACAATTGGTATCCATTGAGCGGGAGAATAGTTGGGCAGAAAAGGTCTTCTGCCGACAATTATCTCATGAGTTAAGAGACCAAAACTCCAATTGTCGACAGCACTGGAATACTGTTTCTCTAAAAAGAGTTCGGGCGCTAAATATTGAAGAGTACCGACAAAAGAAGAGGCGAGACTCGACTGATCCAATTCTTTGGCGTAACCCAAATCTATAAGTTTGTAGAGAATAGTGTCGTCGCTCTGCGGCTGAAGAACCACATTCTCGGGCTTTAAGTCTCTGTGTATTATACGCTTTGAGTGAAGGTATTCGACAGCAGTCGACACCTGACGCAGGATTTGTCTCACTTCCAGTTCTGTGAGTCCACAAGAGTTTTCGGGTTTGTTTAGAACTCGTCTCAGATCTCCGCCACTGCAGTACTCCATTCCAAGAATAGGAAGATCTGATTTGGGTGAGTCCAACATCTGTGGAACATCTATAGCTCTGACCACATTAGGACAGTCCAATCGACGCATAATATCGACCTCTTGTTTCCATCGATCTCTGAAAGCATTCATTAAAATATAGTTTACTCTCAAATCAATTAATTAATCTTTAAATCCAATACTTATGCTTTTGAGTCATTCCAGTACTGGAATCACTCCATCGGCACTGTTTTAAAGCTATTCTTTGATTGGTGTCTAAATTGATCCAAAGGCTAACGACACCAAAACCTCCCGAACCTAATATCTGTTCTCTTTTCCACTTATCGACGATTACTTCTGATTCAGACATTTCTTCAAAACTATAATCAAATGATTAATAAAATTATAGTGAATTTAAATCAAATAAA
>LBFM01000656.1:4935-18167 GCA_000988765.1 Achipteria coleoptrata | reverse complement strand
TAAGGCACAGACCTATTAATAATGTTGAGCAGAGCGCGTACTGATCTCATAAACGACCGAATGATTTATAATCACTCTTTACTTTACTTTAGGTTTTTTTCGGCTAAAATTCTCTCTCTTTGGAGTTCAGCATTAAAAAGCGAGTCCTCTCTCACTCTTATTTAACGGACTCTTGTGTTGAAGCAAACACTTGAGAACATAGACAGAGAAAAACTCTAATAAAATAAAATAAGAAAAACTATTGGAGAAACCTCTGGTGAACAGTGAACCTGAGATAAAAAGCCGACTGAGCTTCAAAGAGACAGCACTTGACATAACCCAAGCCTCAGAAAAGATAAAATTACTTCAAATAAGTTATATTTCATAACAAATATTAATGTTATTCAAGCATTTGATCTCAAATATTATTCATTTTACTAAAACTTAATACATATTTTTTGTTACATTTTTCACTAAAACTCGAGTTTAAGACTACTTTTTATTTATGTTTTAAAAATCTTTGTTTTTGTTGTTTTTGAGTTCAAATATGATTTTTAAAGTCTTGTCATTCATTCAACAGATTAATGAATTTGAGAATTAGATTCTTAGCCAACAGTTTATTCAATAGATTATATTTCCTTAAGTGATATCCAGGCTCTAAATATAACCTTGCTTATTCTCAATGGAAGGCTCAATGATCTAACTATTAGTGATTGAGAATAGTTTTTCGCTTATAATCTGTGAATTGTCGGTTATTTTCAAACTTTCACTTTATTCAAAAGTTTGAGATTGCAAACCACCTTGCATATCGTCCAGTCATTCAAAGTATTACATCCAAGGAGTTCTGTTCAAAAGAAAGGCAATCCATAGCATTAAAACAAGTCTTAAAACTCGATATTTCTGTCCACAAGACTATAAAATTGTTGCCAATGTTTAAGACATTATACACTAAATGTAAATATTTGAAGCACTGGTCTATCAGCCGAAGAGTTGCCATGAGTTCGATGTCTTGAGAAGATTATTAATTTTACTATCGAATGGCATTATCTGCAGAACACAGCACTGGTAGTGATTATTACTAGAAGTCTATTGGCAATAGATTAAGGCATTGGGTGTAATCTGAGAGGACGACCAGTTGATCATATCATTAAATATAAGAGTGGTTTGTTTGCTGCTGTCCTCATGTGATAAGACAGCAACAGAACAGGACTTGTATCTCAAATGATATACTGCCGCCACTGACCACAAAAACCACTGTCTGAGTGTCTGTTTTGGAGTGACCGACAAAACAAAATTGTCAACAAATAGAGTGAATATAGTTTTGCTCATCTTTTTTAACAAATTTTGTTGACCACAACAGAGCAGAGCACAGAATAAATAAACTTTTAATTATCACAAAATATGCATATAATTAGTGTTTAATAAATCTAATAAAGATTTAATCACTCAGCCCTTTGTCAGGTCTTCAATATGCAAATCTATGTGAATTTAATCCATGAAATACCAGTGATGTCCAGATAGAGGCCAACTATTTTCTTAAATATAAACTACCCTTCTTATTTGAGATTTTGGCACAGGTATCAGTGATACCGTATCAGAATCTACTCATCTCTGGTTTGAAACTAATGTTTCATAAAAAGCAAACAAAAAATCATTAATTAATAATAAATCAATTTTTGGGAAAAATGTTGTTTTTATGTGAAATAAATATTTATTTATTAATCAATTTTTAGATTAAAACACGATTTACAGCACAAAAAATATAAACTAAAATTTATTTCTTTTAAAATAAATATTATAATAAATGTTTTAATAATTATTAACTTTAAATATATTTTTATTTTTTTATTCTTAAAATTTGTTATGGATTTGAGATTAAGTTTTATTATTAATTAATATAATAACGAATTATTCGAACCAAATGTTTGTTCATTAGTTTGTAATTATTATAATTGAAGTGAAAATTATTTTTAATGTGAATCGCAATCAATCGCTTTCAGTATGTCTTAAAACACCGATAACTCTGTCTTCGAGACTATTAAAAGTCTGTTTTTCTGTTTTGTTTTTCGCCTAAAAATTTTTTATTTGAAGCACCGGTTCTGCCATCAGTCGAAGTGTTGCCATGAGTTGGATGTCTTAAACGGATTACTAGTACTACTGTTAGACACCAGTGCTGTGTGTTGTGCGGACAGTGATGGCACTGTTAGTGGTTTTGGCAATAGATTAGGTTTTGGTGTAATCTGAGAGGACGACCAGTTTATCATATCATTCAATGTGTGTGTCGTTTGTTTGTTGCTTGTCGTCAATGTTAAGGCACTATTTGTGGCACTACTGCTACTGGACTGACCCATTAGAGGCGCCACTGACTGTTGGCCACCAAAACCATTGTTTATCTGATTGCCAAACGATACAAAAGGATTGACCGGATTTGGAGCCACCGGTGATAAGCCATTTGTCGATAAATTTGGTTTAAATGGCGTTAAATTAATTCTCAACGAATTTATATCTGTTTTAATTGAATTGAATGTATTTGAAGGAGACTTCGATTGCGATTCTATTGGCTTTGGTTCGAATAATGGATCAAATATCACACTATTCGTGTCCTCCTTAGTCTTATCGTCTGGAGGACTGTCCAATTCGATTAGCGCCACCTCTTGAGTACCACTGTTTTCCATAAAACCTGGACATGTCTTACGGTTTATACTTCGAGGCGGAGGTATTGGTTTTGCGATTAAATTGATTGCATTCGATTGCGTAGAGTTTGAGGACAGACTGTTTTGGCTGTTAATTGATTTAAAACTATTGGATGACTCGTCACCGGAAGACTTCTTATTAAGAAAGTCCTTCAGATCTCCCATTAAATCGATTTCTATTCTATCAAAAGTCAACATTTCGTGTGAATTCTCAGAATCCACGTCCGATACTTCTGGTGACGCCTCGGGAGCCAATCGATTAGAGACTGAGTGTCCCGAAGGCACTGTTGACAACCCATTTGTCGCTGAAAACGATTTTTTGAAGCCGTTCTGAAGAGCACTTCCTCTTTTGTCATCAATTTTAGTGCTCTTCTGTCGAACGTAAGTAACAGTTTTATCAGTTTTTCCGATGACATTACCGCTAATGCTTTTCTTAATACTGTTCACTTTCTGGGGTAGTGTCGGACTGGAAGGAGCGCTCGAAGGTTTGTGTGACTTATAGTCTGTCTGAGTATTATTGGAATAGTTATAAGTCTTGTCATTGTTTTGCATTTTGGTCTTCACTTGTTTGAAGGCTTGCTTTCCCTTATCCTTAACACTTTTAAAGGCTGACCTCATCGCCGGATTCACAGTTTTGAGTATAGCGCCGCCCTCTTTACGCATAGCACCCAACCATTCCTTGTATTGAGTCTTAAGCCGATGTGTAGTCTTGTCCTCATACATATTGAGCTCAAACTCGAACTCATCGCTAAAACCCTCTCCATTGTTAAGCATTTCAAGCCTTCCCTCAATGAATTGTCTAAATATCTGCAACTGAAGCATCTTTTCCAGGAATGTCTGCACTGATGGCGACCGCGAAGACACGAACGCCTCATAATTGAAACTAATTTTCTGGCCGGGAGTGAACCGAAGCGCATCTCTATAACCACCGATCAATGCTACCAGTGCTCTAAGGAAAGCGCGGGCCACCAAATCACCCAACATTGGCATCGGATTGCGGAGACTTTTCTTAAGAGTATGCACCTAAAGGTCAGACATGTATTTGATTAAACCATTAGCTTATAATAATATTGAGACATACAATATCTGTGGGCAACATCTGGACGTCATCGAAGGGAGAGTCGATCTTATTTTCATCGCAGTCCAGAACCACAATATCACCCAATTCTGAGCGTTTGACTCTCTGTTAGAAAATTAGATAAAATTGATTTTCAATAGAATTCGATAAAAATAGAGACCAATAAAAATATATATAAACAGTTGTCTATTATTTTCTCTATAATTGTCTTTTAAGGGTCAGTACTATTGAAAGAGAAACAAAATTTTTCTCTAAAGTGGTATTTTTGATGTGAAACCAAACACTCGATCAAAACTAATTGATTTCCTAAGAAATTATATTAAAAGAGAATAACTTCTAAATCAATATAATACTGAAAACAGAATAAATGTCATTAAAAACCTAACAAAACGACAAATAAAGTGTTGAAAGCGATCAATAAATCATTAATAAAAACCTGGTTTTGTATACATTAATATTTAATGTAAAAAAAGGTAAAAATCGCGTTAAGATCTAAAAAAGGTTACTCCAAATCAGAATATAAGGTTTATCTTAGTTTGAGATCTGGTGATCAAAAATGCGATAAAACAGTGATTACAATAGAATTCAAAAATTCCTAAAAACTGAAACATAAAAGTAATCTGAGTTTGAGATCATTTCTATCATTTGATTCATATCTTATATTATTATGAATTGAATTTAAAATCAAATCTGTCTTCAAATTCAAATTAATAGCAAAAATTTTAGACACATTTGAACTAAAGATAAATATCACAAAAAAAGGTTGAAACCAATAATCGATAAAATCAGTGGTCATTGAAGTGTGATATAATGTTAAACAATTTGAGCTCACATTCATTATAACTGACGGAACTCCTATTAGAAAAGGCATCGGAGCCGAGAGATAGTCGAGCAGATGATTGGGTAGAACAGGAATGAATATGTGCTGCCAATGCATGGGATATATCAATGAGTTGGCCGCCTGTACACAAGCAGACAGTCGACTCAACTTCTTGGAAGTCATAATAATTCTTCTCTCGTTTAACATATTAGCGAATATCACAATCATATTCATGGCGTCGATTGCATTGAAATATTCGGTTAAATTTCTCTGATTAGTTGACAAAACAATTTATAATTAATATTAAGTCTTAATAATGAGTTAACAACTCTTACATCTTGTGGAATGGATGGTAATTTGTGGTGATCCGGACAGACAGCAGTAAACTCATAGACTTTATCGTCTGTACAATAGGTGACACTCAATTGAGTGCCCGGTTGTGGCACTTCTGTACTATAAATCGATTCCAAAAATTTAAAAACATATTTTGCCTGAAAAGACAATATGAATACAAAATTAATTATTTTTAATCGATTGTCACACAATTCGTGACTTAATTTCAAGAGTCAGACATAAAGAATAATAAAATGAGGAAAAACTAATACAACAAAAATTGATTTTTATACAGATTTGTGGGAAAAACAATTAAATCCAATGATATATAATTGCTTTCCCATTGTTTGGGAGTTTAAATTGAAATTAGGGTTTGCATTGTGTATGACATTGACATTCATTTCCCAGTTTAAAGTGTTTTAAATATTCGCCAAAAGAGTTAATTATCTGTTGTTAAGTGAAATACAGTTTTATCTTATGTTTAAATTATGCAAAATTTCAATCATTAAAAAAATATTTTGCGAATTCTATACCCGTTTTCAAGAAATGGATAAATTGAGTCAAATTTAAGAACTTTTTTGGTTTTGTTTTCAATTCCGCAGAAAAGATATTTATTTAAAAATAACAAAATGTCATAATATAGAGGACTCGGAACTATCGGAATTGAAATTCTGAATAAATTATAGATTAAAATATTTGGAAATAGTTATCAAATTATGTAAATAAACGAATCAATTGATAACTACTTTAAATAATCAAACCTTAAATAAACAAAAAATATAAAAAACTAAATAAATTGAAAGTTTAGTCTCAAAAAACAAGAAAATGTATTCAAAAATAATTCTGAAATTCTAGAGAATATGAACTTTTATTCATTAAATGGTTTCTAATTATTAAATTAATAAAATTAAAGCTCAGAATGACATTAACCGTCAGACAAATTGCAGTTAAAATCTAATTAAAACATCAAAATTCAAGGAACAAATGTATGAATAACGGGATATGACTTAGAATCTGATAAAAACTTATGAATGAAACAAAACAGAACTCAATTTTATAACACATTTATTATAAACTAATTTATATCTAATAAAAAGAGCGAATTTTTTGGGTCAAAATTGATTTTTTTAGAGGAAAGTCATAATAAAAGAGTGGAATAAAAGACTATAATTAAAAGTAATAATAAAAGAAACGTTTAATTAAATACCATTTTTTCCTCTTAAGAAATATGAGGTTATACTCACTTTAACGACACTATTAGTCATTTCGGCGCAATGGTTGAGGATTCTGAAGAAAGTCGAGTGCCACGGAAGGTATGACAACATCACTAAACATGTCTGGCTGTTGGGCGCGTGTCGGCAGAAGCCGAACGTCCACTTGGAGTCGATGTTTGTCAATACAAATGAAAAATGAGTCACAGTTTCGCTGAAATAAAAATAAGTTTTTTAAAAATCAATTCACAAAATATCTTCAATTGAAGAGTCAATAAAATAATTTCTTTTTATCTCTTGAATTGCAAATTAGTCTCTTATCTAATCTGACCTCAAATTCGCCAAAATTCAAATCTTTATTCAATAAGACTTTTGATACGATTTTTTTTAAATAAGAAAACTTTAAAAAACAATATAAGCCTTTGAGAGAAGTGTTTAAAAATTAGATTTTTGAACTCAAATATAAATCAAATTAAGATATTTTGAAAAAGCAATTAAACAAAATGTGATTTAATTAGTTTTAGGGCTATAAACAAAAATTATATTCAATTGAAAATATAGTCCTTCCTTTTCAGCTATAACTTCATATAAGAGCTAAAAATAAAGAACATTAACAGCAAAATAATGTGAAGAAATTTGATCCGAGTATTAGCCATAAATATATGATGTCTTAATTGAAAAGGTTTTGGCTTACATTCGATGAGAATAAGAAACAAAAAGATATTTAAAACCTAAAACTCTTGAGTTTTAGAGTTTAAGAAAAAGTGAAAATCTTTTTGAGTTTAAAAAACAATAAATAAAATCAAAGTTCGAGTATTTGTACGGAAAAGCATTTGGGAAATGAGTGAAAGGATTGCTATAAAATGACGACAAATAAAAGTCAGCGAAAGTGGAGAAAAATAAATCAATTGATAAAATGTTAGATAAATTGAGTAAAATATGAGTTAAACATTAATATTAATAAATTGATTGATTGCTAACACAGTGTGAACACAGGGATATGCGAATTGTGGCACAGATTTTAGTATCTCTTGTGAAGAATAGTTGTCCGGATATTTTTGTAGTATAAACGGAGTATCGGAAGCACTCGACGGCAGTCCTATTTCCAGAAAGCATTCAAATAAACGGTTAATATCGCTGTTTGTCCTATAGTTTAATGCAAACAAAAAGCCATTTAATTATAATAACACATAAAAAATAGGTCTCAAAATCAATACCTGATTCGCGATCCCATTGTAATCGAGATGTGAGTGACTTTCAACTGATGTTAATAAGATTTTAGTTATAAATCACGTGTTATTTGAAGTATAAATAAAATTAAATTAAAATAAAAACAAAACATAAACACTAATCAACTGATAAAAACATTTAACTAAAAGTAATAATAACTTCAAAACTAAAGTATTGATAACATTATATCGTTTATTATTCACTCAATTATTGTCTAACATTTCAACTGAAGAGTAAAGAAAAATAAACAAAAATTTTGTCAAATATTGAACTCAAAAAAGAGACTAAAAACTGAATTTTTAAGTGAATTTTAAACACATTTTAAAATTAATTATTTTTAAAAACATTTGAATTGATTTAAAAACATTTAAATTATACGAATGTTATGAGTAGTTAATTGAGTTGACGTTTGAGTGTTTAAATAGTGTCGGACTGTCTTAAGTCAATACAAATAACAAAAAATAAATTTATTTTTTAATGAAATCAAATCACAGTCTTATGTTTTGCGTTCAAATGAATGGCATTTCGATTCATTCAGTCATTCAGTGAACGCTTTAGTATTATGTCTTCTCTTTCCATAGGCTTATCATTGAGTCCAATGGGAACCCACTTTTCACACCCATTGCTGGCAGTAGTTTTGAAATATGACCACTGATTGCAATATCACTGGAAGAGACCATTTCTTATTTAAAGGTGATTCAATATATTGTACAAGAATGTTTCAAACAAATATTAACGTGCATAACTTAAACACTTTTTTCATGTTAAATTTATCATTTTAAATGGCCATTCTAGTTTTTCTATAGCAATTAAATTTTAGTTTAGTTTATTTAATTATTAAATTAGCCAATTTAAAAATCAAATCATCTAGTAATTTTCAAACAAAAATTCTAACCCCTTCGACCTTTTTATTTGATAACTTTATTTGTGTATTGTTTTAGTTGTTAATTAAATAATAGTACAATATTTGAAAAATATGTGTTCAGACTTGCGATTCAACTCAACAGTAATTTTCTATAAATTTTTAAAAAATATCTGACTCGAGATTAAGGATTTAGAAATAATTTGTTGACAATTGAAATGTGTTTCTAATGGTAAAAGTTCTGCAATATTTTCTGGACAACTGTACGGCAAAACACGTGTACTGTTTATATGAACGTCACTTTTGCAATGAAAACAAGTTTTAATAAGTCTTTTATAACAAGTGTTTTGAATTTAAAATTAATTTTTTATTTTACAAAAAACACATCAAAATATTAAACAATTGATTAATTATCACATTTTAAACAACTCATCGGTTAATAGTTAATCTATTTCTCCACTCAGACAGTAGTGTTAGGGACAGAACAGCACAAAATTAGATGAAAATTGTGGCCAAAAGTGTACCGAAAAAAAGTCTTCATTTGATTTGTTTATATCAAAATTAATTGTTTTTTGTTTTTATTGACATTTATTTATTATTTTTGCAAAAATGAAGATATTATCTGCTATTGTGATGACAGTGGTGTTGATGACTTGTGCGATAAACAGTGAACCGCACACACACTCCCATTCGCACAGCCATTCACACGAACATGTAGAAGAGAAGCCCTCTTTTAAGTATAGCCGTGAGGCCAATATTGGCCAACCAGTTAAAGAACAGCCGCCAAAACATGACACACATCCGCCTAAAGCTGGCGGCAGTGGCTGTCCTTTTCACAGTCATACCGGCGCTGATAGTCAGTCGAAAGCCGGCGACGTGTCCTCTATTTGGTTGACGGCTATGGGATCCACTGTTTTGATATCATTAGCGCCGTATGCTATTCTCTTTTTCGTACCTTTGGATAACTCTCCAGAGTATGAGCCGTTGCTTAAAGTGTTGTTGAGTTTCGCTTCGGGAGGTCTTTTGGGGGACGCGTTCCTCCATTTGATTCCACACGCATTGATAGCACAAACCTCTAATTCAGAGAGTGGTTCCCACAGTCATTCTCACAGTCATTCGCACTCACATTCAGAGCATTCCATCGACGGTGAGTCACACGTTCACGACTTGTCTGTTGGACTCTGGGTTTTGGCCGGTATTATAGTCTTCTTGATTGTCGAGAAGTTTGTCAGAATCATGAATAAAGGCCACGGTCACAGCCATACCCATACTGTCCACAAACATAAAAGTGAACCAAAAGAAGATAAAAATGAGGACAAAACTGAAGACAAGAGTAAAAGCGATTCCGATACTGAAATAGAAAGTGAGGACGAATTGGCACATAATTCAGATGAGGGGCCAAAGAAGAAATCTGGGAAATCAACCCCAGAATTACCCGGTATTTACTCAACGAGTTATCAATTGTTTTATTCACAACTAATTTAATGATTGCTTGTGTTTAGCGGTGAATGAGATCAAAGTCGCGGGTTATCTAAATTTGGCCGCAGATTTCACGCATAATTTGACCGATGGTCTGGCGATTGGGGCCTCATATTTGGCGGGAAGGAATATCGGAATAGTGACCACAATAACAATTCTCTTACATGAAGTTCCCCACGAAATCGGAGACTTTGCTATTTTAATACAATCCGGTTGTAGTCGTCGTAAAGCAATGCAGCTTCAGTTGGTCACAGCTGTGGGTGCGCTGACTGGCACAGCCATCAGCTTGTTTGCCACCGGTCTGGGCGAGTCTGCCTCCTCCTGGATCCTACCGTTCACTGCCGGAGGCTTTATATACATCGCGACCGTATCTGTGATTCCAGAACTGTTAGAAAATACTAGTTTTAAACAATCGGTAAAAGAGGTGTTCGCCCTCTTAGTGGGTGTCTTTATGATGGTATTGATTGCTCAATACGAGTGACCATTTGATGACCACTCGGACTGACATTTAGTTAGAATATTAAATCAATTATTTTTAACAAATAGTTATTAAAAATATTTCTATATTTTTCTCGACTATTATTGTAATAATAGTTTTGTTTTCCGATATCTATTGTATTGTATTTTTAATTTTAGTCTCTTTTTAGCAAATTTCCGAATTCTTTAACATTTAATGAGAAAATATTTGACAAATAGTTTAATAACTTTTCAGACCTGACATCCAATCAGTGTTTTTCACTCAAAGTTTAATATCTTCTTTGCTCTGATATTCATAATTATAACTAAACTTTTATTCATTTAAATGAGTAAATCGTAAGACATTTCAATTATATATATCTGGGAATCAAACTCTTATTTATTTTATAAAAATTTTTTGAATTATGTCTGAATTTATTGCCATTTTGTTCACAAAAATTGTTTAATTTATTGTTATTAACATAACATATGTTTTGTTACTAAATTGTGAAATCATTGGGTATTTTTGTAGCCAACCATTCGTGCAATCGTTCAGACATTTGTTTAACATTTGTGTCGAATTTTTTAAATATTGTATTGAATTCAAATGACTTTTATTGTGATGTTTTTCTTCAATTATTTTGAGAGAAAAAACAAAAGACTTCATAAGAATTAATGTTTTATTTTTTCCAAAAGACATAATAACGGCTTAGAAAATGCTTTTTAAAAATTAGTATAAAAAGTTATTTATGAAAACCATTTCATAAGAATAAAAAGTATAACAAAAACTCCTATAAATAATAATAAAAAAATATTTTGTTTTATTAAATATTGAAGTTTTTCCTATTATTACGTGAATTAAGGCTTTTAATTGTGTCTTATTTTTGGTTCGCTTTTTGAAATTCAATCATAAAGTCTCTGAGAATTAGTGTCTCTTCGACTGTCATTGCATTGAAAAGGGAAGCCCTCATTCCGCCGACAGAGCGATGACCTTTAAGTTGAATCATTCCTCTGGCTTTGGACTCTTCTAAGAATTTCTTTTCCAGTTCAGCGTCGCCTGACTGTCCTCCCACTCGGAAAGGTATGTTCACTCGACTGCGAGAGTTTGGTTTAATGGGTGAGTAATAAAAACCTTTAGAGTTGTCGATCGCATCATAGATTAGTTTAGACTTGTGGTCCGACCGTTTGCCCATCTCTTGTAGGCCTCCATTATCTTTAATCCATTGGAGATACAGTCCAGACATATAAATACTAATCAGAATTGAGATTAAAACTATTTTCAAATAAATTTGTCGATTAGTCTCTTACGGATAGACTGGAGGTGTGTTGTAAAGTGAGTTATTGTCGTCCATTATTTTGTAGTTCAAAATTGATGGACAGACATCCAAAGACTTTCCAATTAGATCTTTTCTCACCACAACAATAGCCAGACCAGCAATTCCACAATTTTTCTGAGTGCCCGCAGCGATAATACCGTACTTTTTGACATCAATAGGACGTGTCAGAAAATTGGATGTCATGTCACAGACTAATGGCACGTTTGGCAGTGATTCGGGAACAGATGGGTATTCTATACCATGAATTGTTTCATTGTCGGTATAGAACAGGTATTTGGCATTTGAGTCCAGTTTCCATTGACTCTTATCCGGCACTTCTGTGTATTTCTCTACTTTAGGATTAACTCTATTGACAGACATATATTTTTGCGCCTCTTTTGCCGATTTGTCACTCCAAGAACCGGTCACTATATAATCAGAGACTGACCCGTCTTTTAATTCTGACACCATATTCAATGGTATGGCAGCGAACTGACCCGTACCCGAGCCGTGCATTAATAATATACTATAGTTGTCTGGAATACCCCTAAACATGTAATTATGTTTTTGTTATTAACTTGTTAAATTGTATAACTTCTTACATCAATTCACGTAAAAGATCTTGAACATTCTTTACTATGGCCTCAAAGTCAGCTGATCTGTGGCTCATTTCTAAAAGAAAGTATAAGTTATAGATTAGATAAGTGTCGAAAATAAGTGAATTTATTGGATAAATAATAAGATAACGATTTTTTGTTGGAACAAACAAATTGTTAATCTTTTTTGTGACAATTTCTCACATTTCTACCAATTTTTTGGCGAAAAACTTTCAAAATTTCATTTGTGTTATAAATATTTTTGATTTATTCACTGATCATTTTTCTAATTATATTTTTGCTAAATTGTGCTGTTATTCAATCCAATGGTATTTTATTGTTTACTAAACTATCGGTAAAACTATTGGATTACATGTTATTTAGCGCTTTTTTATTATTCTTGCAAATATTGGTGATATTCAAGGTTAGACAGCTATCAGACAACAAAATACTTTCTTTAAACTTGTTTTCGAGAATTTGTTTCAAAAATATTGTTTTTGTTCTCAAAAAGGACTAAATAAAAGACATACCCATAACACTGATACCAGTATTTTTATAATAGATTAACTCTTCCTGTGCCTTCTTTAACACCTTTAGATCAATTGAACAGAATATTGATGAGCAATGTCACATTTAAATGAGATAGATGAATAAATACCTCTTGTGGTAATTTGGCTGGTCCTGGTGAAAAGTTGATTACTTTGGGTGGGGCTGACATTCTTATTGGTATTTGTTTTGATTAATATTCGGAATCAAATAACAGTTGAAATGATGTCTGAATTGAACTAAATTTATATTTGAATATCAAATCTTATGTAATGCAAAACTAGAGTTACATAAAGTTCTAACAACTAATCGATCGGTGAATAGACTTTTGTTTGTTAAGTAAGTGAACAGTACTTGAATCCAATGAGTGAATGATAGTCTGAAACACGTTATCATTCGAAAAGACCTTCAGAAACGTCACTATTTGTCGAAAATGTTTTTCAAGGATATCGTGTTTTTCGTGATTAGAGTTAATGAATAACATTTTAGCGCTTATTATGAACTACTTGTTAGGGATAAAGTGGACAGACTTTAAGTCTATTTCCATTTATCTCTAAAATTAATGTAATTATTACATCAAATTATTATTAATTACTAGTGTAAGTTAGAGAGAGAGAGAGAGAGAGAGAGAGA
>LBFM01000632.1:18441-38190 GCA_000988765.1 Achipteria coleoptrata | reverse complement strand
CATTTGAGAAAAAACCGATTCAAATATTTTTTCAAAAATTTCTAGGAACCACATTTGATTAGAAATGAAAGTCTTTGTATTATTGTCTTGACTTTGGGATGGATTCAATTTTTATAATTTATTGAAAAATTAGTCAATCATTTTATTTATTAATTTTAATATTAAAAAACATTTTACAGAATATTCTTAAACTTTAGATTTAATAAGAGAATCGCATTAATTAACAAAAGCTGTAAGAAAGCAAAAAGTTTACTGATTTTTCTAGTAATCAGTAAAGAAAACACATTTATTTAATTGAAAATGAATTTAAATGAAGTTATCTTGGTAAATGACAATTATGTAAACTTAGAGTACATAATAATAGAATAAATTTATATTCCATTTATTGAAAATATTTGACTAAAAGAGTTGACTTTTATTCATAGAATCAAGAATCCGGTGAATCTGTTACTAAACGTCGTCCCCCGACATGTGCTAAATGTCGAAACCATAATCTTGTAATAAAAATTAAGGGACACAAAGGTTTGTGTAAATTCGAAGACTGTCGGTGTCCTAAATGTTTAAATATCGACGAAAGGAGAGAAGTTATGAAATCTATTACCAGAAACAGAAGACAACTCGAAAAAGAAGAAAAGAAAAAACTATCGAATGCCTCGACAACTGTTCCATCGCTGGAGAGTTATTCCAATGTAAATACATTGAGTTTACCTCCAATTCAATGGTCATTCGATCCAATCGCTTATAATTACGACATTCAATCGTATGTTCCGGAAATGCCTCAACAGAATTGGTGGTCACTGAGCGGTGGCTCAGAATTACACGATTTGTATAATAATAGTGTAACTCATTTAATGTATAATCAAAACGAGTGACAAAAATAACTGATTTTTGGGATAATACTCTTTTTTGGCGTTGTTTTAATGGAATGATTCAAATATAACACTCTCTACACAACATATATCTTAAAATTCAATCGAAAAAACTATCAAAAAATTAAAATAAATTCAAATATTCTTTACAATTATATGGAATAATAGGAGAAAAGAGCGAATAAACTGTATATAAGTAATGTTTAGTTATAATTATTAGACAATAATTCATTAGATATATAATTAATATTAGTTAACAGAAGTGTTTGACTAAATTTCAAGTAATTATTAATTGATTTGTGAATCACTTAAATGTAATAAAAAATTGTTTTTAGAATATTTGAGAGAAAAATCTTCAGATCTCAAGATTTTTAATAAACATTTAATTTTAAAAATAAGAGAAATGTTATTTTAAATTAGAGACAAATAATGTCGACAAATAAAAACAGTTCGTTATCTCTAACGCGAACCGGACTTCGAATGAGAGATCAGCCATTGAAGGGTTATGTCTTGGAATTTGAAAAATACAACAAATAATTAGTCATTCAATCACTTCTATTGATTTTTAATTCAATACCGATATTATCCTTCTCTTTACAAGAGATTGAATAACAGCATATCTCCCTGTCCTGAATAGCCGCCAAATTCCTGGTTAATAGAGTGATAAACAAATAAAGTCTAAGAATTGTCAACACTTTATAAACAAAAGACAATACATTTGTTCGATGAGTTCTTTTTCGTCCAAAGCATTGGCCAAATCCCGTTTATTACCCAACACTAGCACTGGAATACCGGCTAATTGAGGTTTTTCCAAGAGGTTGTGCAATTCATTACGCGATGCCTCCACTTTTTCTTGATCTGCGGCGTCGACCATATATCTGGTCATTACATTGATTTCATTGAATACATAATCAAATTAACAGATAATTAAATGACTCATCACTTACACGATTGCGTTTACTCCCCGACAATACCGTTCCCACATTGATCTGAACCGGGGCTGACCTCCGATATCCCAAATCTGAAAGTAGTAATAATTGGTTAAAATATAAAATGATATTAAATGTCATTACTTTAATAGTGACGTTCCCTTTCGTCACTTTTCTCATATTGAAGCCAACCGTCGGAATCATATCTTCACAGAATTGTCCGGACTTTACATCAGAGAGAAGTGAAATAACATTAAAAATAATTGTCAATCAATGAGACAATCAATACATACGGCGATAACGTTAACAAAAGTAGTCTTTCCTGAGTATTGGAGACCAACTAAAGTCAATTCCATCTCTTCCTTCCAGAAGAGACTCTTCAGCCAATCGAGGATACGATTAACTAAAGCCAACATTTTCTTCACTCAAATATCAATCAAATTTCGGTTAAATTGTAATTAAAAACAAATATATCACTGATTGTCATCAAATTGTTTTCACCACTTCTTCGCCAAAAATCTATTGAATTATACTTGAATTTGAAAAGCAATTAACCCAAAGACTAATGTTGTGGACAGTGTTTGGTGTGAAAGTCGGTGTACGTCAATATTTAGAGGACAATATTGTGCCAAACCCTCAAAATTACTGATTAAATGTTTTGTATATTATTTTTCAGTCAATTATTGAGATTTGTTTTTGTTATCAAATATTAAATACGTTTTGAAATCAATATTTTTAAATAACGTTTTGTTGTAAACTAAGACTAAATTTCAATTAAAATTCACTTATCATTCAATTACTCTAATATTAGTCAACACTTGAGTGTAATTAAATGTCAAATAAAATCTGTTTGATTTAATATTTAATAGTTATTCCATCTATCTGTGTTTATCAAAAAAACCTAGTTAGGGGACCCTGTTTAACGTACTTTATACATTTGTAAAGCTACACAGTTGCAATAATAATTGATGCCAATTGATCGCAGATAAAAATTAGAATATCTCAAATATCATAGAGATTAGATCATTTTTCATTCATATTTTAATTTCATTCATATCCTAAGATATCTTCTGAAACATAAGTGAGCCCTGAATTGAATGTTAAAAAATAATTAGTGAATCATTTTTATGATTATTACTATTTATGAATAAAAATAATAAATTTCTATAACAGTTATAATCTTTATTATGTGTATTGAAAATTAGGAACATTATATTCTTTATATGCTAGTATATGCTTGCTAACTTTACGATATACTCGAATTAGTGATGTAATTGAGCGAAACAGTGACAACTAATTGACTGATAGTGTTCCCTTTTTGATTATGCACTGGTTGTTCTCTAAATAATAAGCATGATAATTAATTGGCACATAACTCATGAGATGAGCTAATTTTGTGTAATTCAGAATATGGTAGTGTCAGCCAAACCTTCTTCTTCTTCTAGTTCATAAAAGTTGTTTATCCCTTTTTCAATGTGTTTTAAATAAGACATTCTGAATATATTTAACAAACTATGTCTGACTAAATAAGAGGGTGGACTCAGATAGTGCTGTCAATCTTTTAAAGCAAAACAGATTGGGATGAGTCATATGATATCAAATGACCAAGAATGACCACTATTGGGGAACAGGAACTACACACAAATTGTTAGAGAGTTGGCAAAAGTGGCAAAAACTAATTTTGAATAATCTGTTAAGAAATAAGACAAACATATGGTAACGATTGACAACATATCGATAATATTATAATTGAATACTTTTTGTTGGACTCCTTCCTCACTCTTAATCTTAAATCAATTATTGATAAGTTTATTAACTGACAAAACCTGTAGAATATGTTTGCTTTTCATTTACTGTTTACTAAAGAAGTCTTTAATCCCTTTTCAAAAGGAGTCTCCTATTAATCAATAAAATTAATTCAAATAATCGATAAAATAGTCGACAAAAAAAATTAATTTAAAAAAATCTCTCAAATGATATATACTTTTGTTTGAATGCAATGCAGTTCTGAGCTATCGGTGAGTCTGTGTTGCGATGCGTTTAGAGGTTTGACTGCATTTCGGTGTTATTTGAGGACATTTGAGCCCAATGTGGGTCAGAGCCTGACTGCCTGTGCAGTGAGTGAGTGGATCTGAGCCAAAATGAACTGCAAACTGTTGTACTGGTGTTGAGCTGCTGTTTTGGGTATGACTTGGCTGTGCTCTGCCTTTGCTGGTATGGCTTTGGTGTGCAGTGCACTCGACTCGTACTACAGTAGTATTGGCTCTACTATTGCTTTGTGTTGAACCTCTCTATCAGTCTATCAATGAGTCTCTCAGCCAGAGTTCAATCCCCTAATAATATGGCGTCCCTTCAGCTGAACAACAAATACTCTTTTATTGTGTAAAACATTGTTTTTTGTTGATATGTATTGCCAGACATCGGACACACCATTGGATCAATGATTATCTTAGATCTAATGGTCATCGTTTGCACTCAACTATCAATTAAATAGTTTCGTGTATTCAATGAAATCAATATTTAAGACAATTGTCGTCTCAATTGAGTCAATGTATAGAAGTGTTTGTTTATAACAACAAAAGTATTAATCGATTACTAATTTATAAAACATTTTTTAGTATTTATTTACAAATTGTTTATACATTTAAATGCATTTATTTATGTGTCAAACATATTGTTTGTCCAAATAATCAATTAATTAATTAAATTAATTAAAATAATGTCTCATTTCGTTGAATATCATATTCCGGAAGCGATTAGTATTGAAGTACCAAAAGTGCGTATTATCTCATATTTTTACCACTCTTTTCATCTCAATTGATCCCATTTTCCTCACCTAATGTTGATATTTCTTAAGTGATTTTTTTATGTCACATAAATATAATCTTCAAATTTGAACCTCAATTACAAAATAATTGGTTGAATCCAATGTCATTGAAATTCAAATGTAATTCAATGGACACTTTAGACACCAATTGATGTCTTTTAGTTAATCCCAATAAGAATTGTATAGAAATAAAACTCTTTTATAGATTGAATTCAATTATTTATTTGAGAGACGACTCTATTATAGAATCGATATTTAACTATAGATTGCAATGAAATTACATAAAAGTATTGATTAAACGTTGAAATCATTAAATTTTATTTGAGATAAGAGTTTAATTAAAAACGATTTAATGTCAAATGTTATCAATCGATAGCCAATCAGTGGCTTTGAGTAAACAGTATTGCAATCAAATAGTATTTTATGAACGGATAGCACGCAATGCAGTATTAGTCCGACTGAAACACATTCAACAACTAATGGATGTCCTCTTTGTTCTCACCATTAGGTCAAAGCGTAACAGTTGTCAACGACGGACAAGACTAGCCTTTTAGTAATGCCGCTGTCGAGGACACGATCGCTAATCACTAATATAAACGGTGTTCCCAACGACTCTTTTTTGCCACAAATCCCGGAAAAGACGTCTAATGCCGTGAATGGGTCTCTATTACCGCCCATTACTAAGACGTTCACATTTTCCGGATTCAAAGCCTCCAATAAAGAAGTGGGCGCTGACTCACACTCTCAGCCAAAGAATTATGAAGAACAGCATCAGATGCACACAAATGGTGACGCAGTGACTCTTCCGCGCGCAGCCGTTCAGAACAATCAATTGCCAGAAGTGAGTCCCACTTCTGGGTCCGGATCTAACGAAGAAATGGATAAGAGTTCTTCTGCGTCGACAAATGGTGTGAAATCAAAGCCATTAGTTGTGACACCGGAACAGGTGATGAAACTCTACTCATATAAGTTAATGCCTTACGAACACCACGAGATCTTCGGCTACTCTCAGATCTACTTCATTGGCGCCAACGCTAAGAAAAGACACGGAGTTATTGGGGGTCTAAACAATTGTGGTTACGATGACGAACACGGATCTTACTTACATGTGCCGCACGACCACATCGCTTATAGATATGAAATGCTTAAAATCATAGGAAAGGGTAGTTTTGGTCAAGTGATCAAAGCATATGACCATAAGAGCCAACAACACGTGGCCTTAAAGATGGTGCGCAATGAGAAGCGGTTCCACAGACAGGCACAGGAAGAGATACGGATATTGGATCACATGAGGAAACAGGATAAGGATAACTCAATGAACATAATTCATATGTTCGAGAACTTCACATTCCGTAATCATATGTGTATAACATTCGAACTCTTGAGTGTCAATCTCTACGAACTCATCAAAAAGAATAAGTTTCAGGGATTTTCCATACAATTGGTCCGTCGGTTCGCATATTCTATACTCAGATGTTTGGAAGCGCTCTATAATAACAAAATAATTCACTGCGATCTCAAACCAGAGAATGTTTTGCTCAAACAACAGGGAAGGAGTGGCATCAAAGTCATCGACTTCGGCTCCAGTTGTTTCGAGCACCAGCGGGTCTACACTTACATTCAGTCCCGTTTCTATCGGGCGCCAGAAGTCATTCTCGGAGCCAAATATGGAATGCCTATCGATATGTGGAGTTTAGGCTGTATTTTGGCAGAATTGGCCACTGGCTATCCATTATTGCCCGGAGAGGACGAGTTCGATCAATTGGCCTGTATTATTGAACTGTTAGGAATGCCCCCACAAAAGCTCTTGGATCAGTCAAAGAGAGCCAAGAACTTCATTAGCTCTAAAGGTTATCCTCGTTATTGTACGTCAACCCCACTCTCTGATGGAAGTGTCGTCATTAATGGTGGCCGTTCTCGTAGGGGCAAAATGAGAGGACCTCCTGCTTCTAAGGAGTGGTCGTCTGCTCTGAAGGGTTGTGACGACGAATACTTTATTGATTTCATAAAGAAATGTCTGGAATGGGACCCATCGACAAGAATGACGCCCTACACAGCTCTACGCCACTCGTGGCTCACCCGACGACGTCTGCCCCGACCGCCACAAAACAGTGATAACTCAGCTGTGAGTGAGTCGTCACCCGTTCGACTCCATCACAATTACCAAACAAATGACAACAACAACACAAACGGCACAACCAATAGAATACACAAATTTCTCAACGAAAAGGCATCGGAAAGTGACACCAATTTTGTACCCGGAATATGGGATCCGAGTAATCCCAATAATCATGTGAACAATGTTTACTATGACCCGGATAACAAGTGGGACGGTATTAACACTCTTCAAAAGCTACAAAACAGCTCTACACTCGATAGGAAGGGCGACAAAAGTTTAACTAAAGATACCCGAGTAGTGAACACTATTAATAATAAATTACACAAAGAAAAAGCAACTGTCAAAGGGGTCGGCGCTCAAAATGGTAGGAATGGTTGGACTAATAATGAAGGATTTGTTTCATTCATTCGCTTTAAATGATGTTTAGTATAGTTTTAGTGAAAATATAACTAAAATTTAGTGTAACTTCTTTTCAATGGAACCGACAGTTCAGACAATTCGACGCTTTAAAAACTCTTAAAATGTTTGGCTGACTTAACAGCGCTGTCCAAATGCTGTCCACTCTTCGAAAGTATGATTATGCAATTGTGTCCAAAAGTCAGCCACTTATCCGACATCCCCTCTAAATAATTTGATTCAACAAAGGATTGTTTCCATTGTTCAACAAAAGGATCTGAAGAGAAGACACGACTCGTTCCCATAGAAACAACTCAAACATCGATAGCTTATGTTTTGTTTGAGTACAACATATAACTGAATGAACAGTAATTTGAAGCTCATATTTGACAGCGCTGTCAGTTTGAAGTCTGAGTCAAGTGTTAGACCCTATTATGACAGGTCTGGTGCTCCTCATGTATAGTGTATATTAAATTTAGTGATTCATTTGACGTCTTATATTTAAATTGAATCACTTCCTAAATGTAAAGGCTATCCCTCTCCTCTCTTTAGTCCAAACTTAAGGCTTTAGATGTCGTGAGTTTTTTTTTATAACTCATGGCCTAAACCACCGAATAATCTGTTTTTAGACACAAATACGCTTTGAATGAATTGAATGAAAGAAAATCTTTTTTTTAAAATTATTACTAAATGTATCGACAAATTGTTCGCAATTCTCGTTTACAATGTATTCAAATGCATTAAAATAATGGCCAAAAATTAGGGGAATATATGCCATTCCCCAAACGTTTTGAAGGTTATGCCCATCCCCTCATAGTTGTACACATATACCTCTGACAAATCATGAAAAAATCAAAATTAATAAATAATAACCAAGCTACTACTAACCATTGGTAACTTGAGTTGAATGCACTGCCGCCCCTCTGGTCTCAGCACCAGATTCTGGCCATTATTATTGCTGCAAATGATGTGTAGATAATAATTATACAAAAAATGAAACGTTGTTTTAACGAATTATAAACAGATTAATGAAACGATCAATTATTAGCTAGATTAATTGATAATCTGATAAATTGATAAATAATGATAAACATAATTATTATTATTTGTTATTTATTTGGAATTATGTTCACATAAATTAATGGCAACTTTTGTTTTGTCAATACATAAAATACATATCATTTTAAAACTAAACTCATTAAAGCTTTTTATAAAAATTAATTAATTATTAAAACTAATGAAAGTTGTAATCAATTGTCATATAATTGTAATCAAATGAGACATTTGTTGAGAGCCTAAAGATCTCACTTAAGATTTGCGAACATTTGTTTATAAACTTTTGTTTTGAATTTTTGTAGACCTAGTCTTGTGTTTAAGACATTAGAGATGTCGTACTGTCTCTCTGTTGGCCACTCGATGACCATTCGGTGATAATTTGGTGATCGTTTTGACCAGACTATGCCTTTTCGCTATCAATGAATGGCAACTGTTCTCAAAAAACAGTCTACAATACAATAGTTGTGTAGATAATAGAAAGGCTAACATTTAAGCACTCATTTAGCAAATGCTAAGAGACTGTCGACCAGTAGTCCGAGTGATGTCCAGAGAGGACATCAGCTGAAAATCTCGACCGTCTCTGCCGTCCGCCTCATCTCTCAATTTATATACAATTGTTTTTTTCTAACTAATAATAACACAATTAATGTGATTCATTGGAATGGAGGCAGAGGTGGTCTGCAGACCACTGCTATTCTGGACCACCACTTAAGCCCTGACCTCAGCACTAACCTAATATTGAAATGAGGCTGAATTTGAGGTTTTCATGTTTTTACTGAAATAGCAAATGATTGCAATTTTCTGTTTCTAATATAAATATGTTATACAATATTTGTATTCAATTCACTACTTTTTTCGATATTTAAATTACAGTACATTTAAAGTCATGTAAATCCAAAATCCATTCTTTTTTGACAAACAATTCAATTATTAGACAAATAAACGATTTGAGTGTAAATATCGGCAGACAATAACTCTTGAGTTTAGTGATTACACTCTTTAGGGTTGTCCTCACCTTTAATTGGCGGTCAAAGTCATTGCACTCCAACTCTTTAACAGGTAATGTCATTCTTACCTCTCAACTGTTTCTCTCCAACAGATGTCTCTCCACTTCGACTCTACAATCAATTGACGCAACATTTGGTCTGTTTTGCGAAACATAATATTTTCCAATACGGGATCATTCAATTATTACATCAAAATTTACCAGGCTCTAATTATTGCTAAATATAGCATCCATTTAAGAAAATTGAAGGCACCATGCTCACAAATTAGTGGTTCAATTTAAAACTATGCATTTTATTGATTTTAATCGACAAACAGTTATTTAATACACAATTTAATTGAATTAGAGTTTTGGGAATTCACCCAAAAATGGTTTATATTATACGTAATCTATGAATGACTTCAATAATAACACGAATAGAAAAACAATAGTTTTGGTCTTAAAATCGATATAAAAACGAATTAAAATCGATTTTATTGTTAATTAATTAATCGATTTTTTGAATATAATCTAATCGTAATTAATAGTGAAATGTCTGAAGATTGGGAATCAGTGACAGTACTGCGAAAAAAGCCTCCGAAGGCGTCGGCAATGAAGACCCAACAGGCGATAAATGCGGCCCAAAAACAAGGCATACCTATCGAGACCAACAAGAAGTACGGGGCGGCCACTAATAAACACACCGCCACTTCACTCAACACCACTAAACTGGACAGAGAGACAGAAGAACTACACCACAACACAGTTGGCATCGATGTCGCAAAACTGATCCAACAGTCGAGACAACAGAAGGGCATAACTCAGAAGGAATTGGCGACAAAGATATGTGAAAAGCCTCAGATTGTCAACGATTACGAGTCCGGAAAAGCTATTCCTAACCAACAAATCCTGAGTAAACTGGAGAAAGCGTTGGGCGTTAAGCTCAGGGGTAAAGAGAAGGGACAACCCATTCAACCAAAACCTCCGAAAAAGTGATTCTGTTTTCTAACAAAACAAATAACATTTCAATTGGTTTTCAAAATTCATTTCCTTTTCTTTTTTCAGTTAATTAACTATTTTTTCTCAAAAATTTAATTAATCTTTTTTTCAGTCTTTTTATATAAAATTAAATTCAATTAATTCTAAGTTTGACTGAAATTATTAATTAATTTAATGTTAAAAAAGAGAGTGTTTTATATCTGAATATCTTTTAATGAAATTTATTTCCACCGAAAAGTGATTTAAATAAAGATTTGAGTGAAACAGTATTTAGTTTTTTGTGTTTTAATCAAAATAGTCGTCGATATCGATAGTGCTGTCGAGTAAGTGTTCCCCATATGAGGAGAGGTCTATTTGGTTGAGAATCAGATTCTCGAACGTCTCTTCGAGGTCTGTCTCTCCTACGAGAATAGCGCCAACCATTTTGCCGTTCCTTAGTATCACTTTAACAAACTCTTTCTGAGGAGTGATTCTGACCAGAGTTTGGCACTGGTTTTGGTCCAGTTTTTGTCCGTTATATAGACCTAAGAGAACCACTTTATAACCGAAAAAGCGAGTCATGTGTGCGAACAAATCAAAGTTGAAATAGAGATCAGCACTCGTCTGATTGATTGCCGCACATATACAGAGCGCCGCATATATTGCCATATGTCTGGCCTGAGTCCATAAACGCATTTGAAACCAAAACTCAGAGGTTTTCCATCCGACAGAACAGACATCTCCAGCCGCATAAACATCGGGTTCAGTGGTTCGCATCTGTTCGTTGATTTCAAGTCCGCCATCCATTCCAATACTAAAATGATTGCCTTCGAGAACAGGTTCTGTATTGGGTACGACTCCAATCGCACAGACAATGAGATCGCAGCCATAAATACGACCGTTTGTTAGCTCAACAAAAACGGGCCAAACCTCAGACTCTAAATGGTTTGCGAATAAATTGTTTACTCATAGTCTATGAGTCATAGATATTAGGACTAAATTTTTTTAAACCTTTAGTTTCAACGAAAGCTCTTTTTGTTTCAGGAATTGATTCAATATTTCCATAGATTTTAATTACTTCACAATTATATTCAATTTTAACACTTTTATTGTCTGATCCACTCATTGACAAACTCTGGTACCAATCAGGTCCTAATGCTGTTCCAAATGTTTGCTTATTTTTATTGCTTTCATCAGAAATGTCTTCATTTGGTTTTATTACTCCATATTTAAGACGTTTAGAGATCTTTGATTCACAACTCTGGCCCTCATTTGAGCTGTCATTCAATTGATTGGAAAAGAATTTGGCGACCATTGGATCAAAATAAGGAGCGCCCATACAGTCATCTTTAATGCACCAAATCATTTGACAGTTGGTTACTCTGTGGACCAGTTCTGTAGCGATCCCTCCGTTGCCGATAATAACTACTCTTTTGGCGTTTTTTAGTTTATTTTGAAAATCACTGACAGTTTGTGTGTCTCTAATCACAGATATATAATCACTGAATTGGTCTCTAATTGAGTCCTCAATTGTCAACTGTTTGGGTGACGCACCCAAACATACACACAGTTTATCGTATTTGAGTGTCTGTCCCTTTTCAAGGATTAACTCATGTTTTGATGCATTTAAATCAATCACTTTATTGATAATTATCTCAATATTTTTGTATTTATTAATTAAATAATGTGTTGACTCTTCTTCGACATCGAATTTATCGATAGTTTGTCCGATTCTTTTGAAATTAGAGACCACTTTAATGACATCCGAAGCAGAGATCAGAATCAGTGGCTTTTGAGGCAACAATTGTGCCAATTGTTCAACACATGAAACACCACTAATCCCTCCCCCAATCACTACAATCGGTGAGTGATTATCCATTTATTATAATATTTAATGACATTCTTCGAGATATCTTAAAGAAGTATCTGTTTTATAGTTTTACATTAAATTAAAGATTAACACAATTTTGATGCAAAACATTATGCAATGCTTTTCATATAAGACGTAACACTTTTCAAAGTAAAGTAAAGTTTTAACTTTTGAAACAAAACTTTTTTATATTGAATTAAATTTAATTCAATACTTTTTAAGTAAATTAAACTCAAACTCAAACATTGAATAATTTTACATTTAATTAATTGAATAAAATACTTGTATATTACATAATAACTATAATTTATTATATAATTATTTATAAATGCTTATATAAATGTTTATAAACTTGATAGTATTTGATGTTAATCAATTAGCAATTTATTAGTTAGAAACTAATTATTTATTATTGATTGGTTTTGATTAATTGGAAATGAGTATTTTGATTTTAGTTTATTTTATGGATTTACATTGTTAGTTTATGTATTAACAAAGAGAATCTCAAGAATATAATAAACATTTTGAACGCTATTTTCCGAGTGATGACAAACTGTTGTCCACACGAGAAACCGATAAATAGTTTTCTATCCCCACATCTTTCCATTGTATTCAATAGTTTGATCCGTTGACAAGTATTCAACAATTTTTCATTTTTCAAATAAAATTTATACAAATATTTATGAAATTTACTGAACGCTTGATTTATAGAAGCGGTAAATAAGTTGAAAATTAAGCCATTAATTAATGAAGAGCTTAAGAAAACAATACAAAATAATTTTAGAAAAATGGTAATATTCTCGAAAAAAGCAACATGTAACCCGATTAAATTAATCGGGGTTAATAAATAATATATTGAAAAAAGATATTGTTTCCAAAACAGATTATTTTCTTTGATAACCAAACATATTCTGTTATTTTCATCAATTAGTTTGTAAATTGTGTTCTTTGGAAATGTAATTAAAATCGATTTCTTAGTTAAACATTCATTAAATGATTGAATCATTTGTTTAGAATAATAGCAAACAATTAAATAATAGAAAAAACTAAAATAAAAAGTCGAGAGAAATACAAATAAAAAAATTTGTTGAAATATAAGTGAAATTAATTCGTGAATAATTATAAATGAATTTAAAGTAATATTTGGTAATAATAAAAACAAATTTGTGAGAAAACCAGAAACAATAGACGCAAAAAATGCTTTTTCTGTCAAATATTTCAGTTTTCGTATTTTGATTTCAAAAATTTTAATAACATTTTTATCAAATAAACCAATTGATTGAAATTCTGTTCGTATTTCAAGTACTTTGAGTATTTTGAACCATTTATAATGATTAGTGTTGCTATGATTTAATAAAAATGATAAACTTATTGTTAAAATTGAAGCTAATATTGCGCCAAGGTGACAAAACCTAGCAAAACTTCCATAATATTGATAGATATCGAAGTAATAATAAGAATGTTTCAAATTATTATCCAAAAGATATAAATTGAAATTTTGGTTAAAAAAATCAAATTTAAAACTATAATCGAATAATATTTCAATTTTTGTTGAAATAGTTTTCGATGTGAAACACTTTCATTAATTTTATCAAATCTGTATAAAATCCAGTAGTTTTCAAGATATTGTCTCATTTTATGACATTTGAAACTTGTAAATGAATAGAGTTTATGAATTTTGTTGTTCAAAGCATTAATTATATTTAGAATTTGATGTTTTAAATGACATTCAAATGAATTGTTTTCACAGAAATATATTAATTATCTTAAAATGAAACCATAGAAACATTTAAAAGAAAATTTATTTTCAGGTAAACACGAAGAAAATTGTTCAAAATTGGACAATTCATTCAAATTCATTCATGAACAAATTCATTTGGAAAAAATTAATTATATTTTGACAGTCATTAAATTTTACAAGGTAATACATATTTCAAATTAAAATCAATAAGAGCAGCGACACATAATCACAATTTTAATTAAATTAATTTTTGTTCTTGCTCAAATAGCCTTCTTTGAGAAACACTTTCATTAATTTTCTTTATTGTGGACTCTTTATAAAATCAAATAGTTTTCTAAATATTGTTTCAATTAATTGTTTGTACAAAAAATAAATTTTGATTATCATTAAATGAAAGATTTATATCAAATTTAATTGAAGAAAAATATCGGAAAATTAAGGAACTATTTTGAGAATTATAGTTTCAATATAATTATTTCAGAGTAAAATCTATTATTTTTAGAGATATTATGAAACAATTTTTAAAAACAAATAATTCAACCAGGATTATTTATTTTTAAAACATTAAAATTTAATGTTTACCCAGTCAAGTCAAAATTATATCATATAATTCAAGCGAAAAATTAATTTATAATAGATTAAATTTTTGAAAAACAATACATTTTATGTGAAGATATTTTGAAATAATTTATAAACGATTAAACAGGAACATATATTTAACTGTTACATTTTACTAAGTCAAATAATTCTAGTGAAGGATTAATTTAATATAGATTTACACAATTGTGATAATTTATATGTGAGTAAGACAAATCTCAAGAATATAGTAAAGAATCAAATAATAAACATAATAAACATTTTTGTTAAACTCAATAATTTAAAACATTATTTAAAATAGATATCAACAGATTTAAAGGATCAATTGAATTGAATTGAAAAGAATTAGATGGATAGTTTATGATAGTTTATGATAGTTTATGATAGTTTATGATAGTTTATGATAGTTTATGATAGTTTATGAATTAACAAAAAGAATCTCAAGAATATGATAAACATTTTGAAAGCAATACTCCGAGTGATGACAAACTGTTGTCCGCACGAGAATCCAATCAAATGTTTTTTGTCACCACATCTTTCCATTGCATTCAATATTTTGATCTTTTGATGAGAATTCATGTATTTTTCATTTTTCAAATAAAATTTATAAAAATATTTATGAGATTTATTGAACGATTGATTTATAGAAGCCGTGAATAAATTGAAAATTAAACCATTTATTATCGAACAGCAAAAGAATGCGATTAAAAAGAATTTGAGAAAAATACTCATTTCCTCAAACAATATTAAATGTAAATTGAATAGACTGATCGGGGTCAATAAGTAATATATTGACAACAGATATCTTTTCCAAAAACAATTATATTGATTGATATTTAAACAAATATTGTTTTGTTCTTCAATTAAGTTATTTAAATGTTTCGAAGAAAGTATTGAAAGCGATTTCTTTGGGTTTAAGTTTATATTAAATGATATAATTCTTTGTTTACAATAATAACAAACAATAAAGTAATAGAAAAAACTAAAATAAATGGTCGACACAATTGATGTGACTATTATTTGATGAAATATTATTGTAATCAATTGATGGATAACTAAAGACAGTCTAAAAGTATGATTCGGTAAAATAATGAATACATTTGTGAGGAGAGCTGAAAGAGAACTGGATAAAACAGCCTTTTCTGTCAAATATTGCAGTTTTCGTATTTTGATTTTAAGTCTTTTAATTACATTTTTGTCAAATAAACCAATTGATTGAAATTCTGTTCCTCTTTCGAGAACTTTGATAATTTGGAGCCATTTATAGTGATTATTATTACTATGATTTAACAAAAAGGTTAAAGTTGTTGATAAAAGAGCACATAATATAGATATTATATACAAAGGTTTAGTAAAACTTCCATAATATTTACAGACATCGAAGTAATAATACGGTATTTCTGTACTATTGTCCACAAAATATAAGTTTAATTCCTGGTTAATATAAAATAGACTAAAAACTATAAATGAGTAGTATTTCAATGTTTGCTGAAATTGTTTTCTTTTTGAAACACTTTCATTAATTTTATCAAATCTGTATAAAATCCAATGGTATTGAAAATATTGTCTCATTTTATGACACATAAAACTTCAATTGTAATGAATTAAATGGCTCTCAATTGTAATGAATGTTTCTTTTTATACATTATTTTAAATAATTTATTTATAATTATTTAGAACTTCAAATTGAATGTCAACTGAATTATAATGACATTCAAATTTGATGTTTGACTCAGAATTTAATTCCCATTAATTAAAATTAAAGGAAACCATAGAAACATTGATTAAATTCAACTTTTAATTAAAGAAAAAATATGTGAAAACTAAGAAATATTAAACAACTTCTGTTAATTCGCAGAAAATTTGAAATTATTTAAAAACAAATGATTTGATGAGAGATACATTTACTTTAAAAAAGATATCGCTTCCACAAACAATTACATTGGATCCAAACAATTTACATAAATTTATTTCAACTACTGAATGCTTTTATTGTAGATTATCTTGCCACAATTCAAATCAAATATCAGTTATCAATTTGAAAAGAAATTTATTTAAAATAATGGACTCAAAAAATTATATTTTAGAGAAACAGAAAGAATCTCAAGAATATAATAAACATTTTGAAAGCTATATTCCAAGTGATCACAAATTGGTTGTCACACCAAAAACCTTTTAAGTATTGTTTGTCACCACATCTTTCCATTGCATTCAATATTTTTATCTTTTTCCTAAAATTCAAGTTCTTTTCATTTTTCAAATAAAATTTATACAAATATTTGTGACATTTAGTAAACGATTGATTTAAAGTTTAAACTTCAAAAACATTGAATTAAATGTCTATCAATTGAATATTCATTAAATGAATTTCAAATTTCAAATGACATTAAAATTAAAAGTTTGTCCGAAGAAAAGAAATTAAAGGAAACCATAGAAACACACATAAAATTTGGGAAATTATTTTAAGAAATGTTATTCGAGTTCTGCTAAAATTAAAATATTGTTTTTACTGAATTTTTAATGAAATCAATATTTTACTGAATTTAATCATTTGGAAAAATTAAGTTTTGATATATTTAATATTTAATTACCAAGATAATAATTTTTCCAGTTGAAATTAATAAAAGGTATGATTCATACCGTATGAATCAAAATAAGATATTTAAATGAAATAATTCAGTGAAGTTATGTTATATTTGATTGTTTATTAAATTTGTCATATCTTACAGATTCCATGCGATAAACCAATGTTTGTAACCAATAGTTCTGTCTTTTAAATTATTGATTAATAAATAAATATAATATTAAATTTTTAAGAATTGATTTAGTCTTAACGAGTATGCATTTAAGGCATACTCTGGTAACTTTTTAAGATTAGCATGGTTAGATTAGTAATAATGAGTTTAAGTTTAAGAACTTTGAGTAATGCAAACCATTTATAATCATTAATATTCATTAATATTTTAGTGATTTAACAAAAATGTTAATTTTATTATTAAAATGAGGCAATTATTGAAATAGTGTGATATAACCCTTTTATTTTCGTTGAGGCCTCTGGTTATGATACAGTTTAGTTTATTTTCTTCCTATTGAAATAAAATTGAAATTGAATACTTGCTCAAATATTGAATATTATTTTAAGTTTTAAATATTAAAAATGAATTTACATTTAATAGTATTTATATTTAATTGCCTTCAATAGATTTTTGAGTGTTTGCACGTAATTCCAATTAATTTAAGCGATTAATTTTGAAGAACTACTTTAATTGGTTCATAAAATTGATTATTAATAGTTTGAATAAATAGCTTACATATTTGAAAAAAATATTACATGGATAATTTATTTACTAATAAGAAAAATCTCAAAAATATTACAAACATTTTGAAAGCGATAGTATGAGTGATGACAAACTGTTCGCCACACGAAAAGCCAATCAAACGTTTTTTGTCACCACATCTTTCCATTGAATTTAATATTTTGATTTTCTGATGAGAATTCAAATATTTTTCTCTTTTCATATAAAATTTATACAAATATTTATGAGATTTATTGAAAGCTTGGTTTATAGAAGCCGTGAATAAATTGAAAATTAAGCCATAAATTATTGTACAAAAAAGTAATGCAATACAAAAGAATTTGAGGAAAAGAGTAGTTTTTTCGAACAATACAATACGTAAGAGGAATAGATTGATCGGGGTCAGTAAATAATATATTGATAACAGATATCGCTTCCAAAAATGATTATATTCGTTGATATTCAAACAAATTCTGTTTTGTTCATCAAATAAGTTATCAATAGTTTTATTCCTCAAAAACAATACTGAAAGCGATTCTAAGTTTTTATTTGTTGATTGAATTCTTTGTTTACAATAATAGCAAACAATAAAATAATAGAAAAAACTAAAATAAATGGTAGACAACATCGATGTGACTATCATTTGCTGGAATATTAATGTTATTATTTTATGGATAATTATAAATAAGTTGAAAGTGATATTCGGTAATAAAATGAACAAATTTGTCAGAAAAGCCAAAATATATGCACAAAATAAAGCCTTTTTTGTCATATATTGAAGTCTTCGAACTTTGATTACAATATTTTTGATGTCATAAAAACCAATTGATTCAAATTCTGCTCCTTTTTCAAGAACTTTGATTATCTCAAACCATTTATAGTCATTATTATTGCTGTGATTTAATAAAAAGGTTAAAGTTATGTTTAATAGTGAGCCAAATATAGATGCTAGATTACAAAATTTTGCAATACTTCCATAATATTGATAGACATCGAAATAATAATAAGACTGTTCACCACTTTTATCCAATAAATATAAATTGAAATTTTGGTTTATATAAACCAAATTTAAAACTATAAGTGAATAGTATTTAAATTTTTGCTGAAATTGTTTTGTCTTCGAAACCTTTTCATTAATTTTGTCAAATCTGTATAAAATCCAATAGTTATCAAAGAATTGTCTCATTTTAAAACACTTAAAACTTGTGTTACAATAAAATATCAATTTATTATTATTTCATTTTAAATCATTTTAATCGTAAAATAATAAAAACCTTTTTTTCGAAAACAAGTTTATGTTTATGTCTTCAGATATAATAAATATTTTGGTTCTTTGAAAAACTTATTTAATAACGAAACCATAGAAACATTAATTTGATGTTAACTTTAGAATTAAAATAAGAATTTATTTGACTAAAACCTATTTCTATGATAAACTATTATAATTATAATTATCATTAATCAACAAATATTTGAAAATTAGTGTAAAACTAAATTTCATATAATTATTATTATCTGAATAAAAATAAAGTTAGTTCTTATAATTCGCGAATTGATCCTTAAATCATTAGAATTCAGTGACTGTCCACACAATGAATGAATGCCTAATTTCTTGTGTCAAACATTTATTTGAAAAACTTGTGACAAACCAAATGCCATTCCACTCTTGAATATAAACTTTATTGCATCTCAAGAATAAACAAGCAATTTTCACGAAAAATATCACTCACTTTACCCTCGCACTTTGTTTTCATTCTTGTAACATTTTTCTGTCAATTAGTCTATAAACCAATTATTCAAATTGAATGCAAACAAATTCAAAATTGAAATTAACTGTCGTTTTATTAGAGAAAAGTATTGAGAGTCCAAAACAACTCAATTTTAATAATCCTTTTGAGAGACTCTTCACTAAAAGACAACTTTTAATTTGCGAAATGTATTCATTGATTAAAAAATCGATTTTTCTAATGTTTTATTTGAGAGGAGTATACATAAAGTGTTCATTTTGTGACCATGACAAATTCGAAAAAATCTATATGAATAAGATCATTGCCAACGCAAATAATACCTATTCTTTGATTGATAT
>LBFM01000632.1:885-15396 GCA_000988765.1 Achipteria coleoptrata | reverse complement strand
GGATGAATACCAAAATTTATCACCTTGCTCCAAATTGAATTTTTCATACAACAAACACTATTAAATTAATGATTGCACTGAAACTCAATTTAAGATATTTTGTGTATTTTTACAAACAAGGAAATTAACTGAATTGTGAAAACAGTTATTATCTTTTTGATGAGCCATGTCATCTTTTTTGAAAATTTAATTATAAATAAAATGATTAAACCTCCCACTGATCTTCACTGGAGTTTTAAATTAAAACACTATTATTTTGTATTACAAAAGAGTATATAAAAAGCAAAATGAAAATCAATTAGTGCTTAATATAATGTAATAGAGATAATTAAAGTTTATTTTATGAGCTAGCATGGTTGGTATATAATTTAAGCAAGCTTAAAATGGCCACCTTGCTCATTGTTCCAAATTCTGAATTGAAAATTATTCTGAATTTTTATAGCGATAATAAAAAAGTGAATGTAATTTATATGTAATTTATGTGTAAATAATGTTAACGTTATTTATATTTTGTTTACATTTCATAATTGAATTGAATTTTTGTTTTTGTTTTGAATTTGTTTTTCATTTAAATTGATTTAAATTTTAATTAAATCTCAAAATATATGTCCCAAACTTTTAATGAGTTTTGTTTGGTTTGTGGGTCTATCCTTCCGCTCCCACTTTCCATCGATGGCTCATTAGATGTCAAGTGTCGCGTTTGCAGTAATAGTATTGATGTCAACCAATTTGATGGCATCTCTTCGACCACAAGAATTGTCTTCAATTCACGTTCTTTAGTGTCAAAGTCTGGCAACAAAAACAAGACATTACCCGAAAGCGAAGGACCGGTAGTCGAAAGGAAGTGCTCTAAATGTGGTCACGAGAGGCAGACATTCGCCACTTTACAAACCAGATCTGCAGATGAGGGACAGACAGTCTTTTACACATGTCTTAAGTGTGGCGCTCAGGAAAATGAAAACTCTTAACAAAATTAATTCAATTGTTTTTTGTTTAATAACTATTTGTTTGAATAAATTTTAAATATTATCTTAAAATAATTGAAACAAAATTTCATTAATTTATTATTTAATCCGATTTTAAGTTTCTTTAATACTCTTTAAACACAATTAGTTTTTATTCATATTTTAATTGATTTTTGAATTTAATTATAAATTCTTTTAAACCTAATTATTGGGAAAATAATTTTAATGAATAAGTTTTAGATTTATGTCAAAATCTATCAATAATTTCATTAATTTCAGTGATATTTAATTTGAAATGTCGTCCCATTTTTCGGTCAATATTTCGAGTATTCATACAATTTTTAAAACCTTTTTAAAGTGTTAAAAGGGATGACTACAAAATTGATAATCACTTTGAATATCGGGATCCTCTGAGGTGTATAACATACTGATTAGGGTTTAATTATAATTGTTCTTTTTAGTTAGCTAGCTCCTTTATTTTGAGTTGAGTTGAGTGAAACTGAGGTGTAGTGCACTAAACTTATATTCAGTGACTTTTTATTTATTAAACTTTTACTGATTTACGTGTTTTTAGCCTAAAATTTATTTAAGAAATATATTTTTTCTCACATTTAGTCAAACATTCAAAGTGTGAACACGTCTTATATAAGCCATAATTTTTAGGTTATTGTCTATAATTTTGTTGATTTGTGGCCATCCATTCAACTCTGGCCACAAACATATTTTAAAAGTGATTTTAAATATTTTTCATTGAATTAGTTTTTTATGTCTCAAAAGAACTGATTATTGATTACTAAAAATTAAAAAAATATTAATTAGTTTTTGTTTTAATTAAATGTTTTAAAAGTTTAATAGTCGTTGTTTGGGATAATAGAGGTCTTAACGACTGCCAGTGCTATCATAAGTCAGACATGAAGACAGATATCTGTCCTCATCAGACATGCTCTGAACGGATGCTGCGATTGATGTGAATTTCAGTTGTTTTTGGGTCATAAGAATCATACCATTCATACGATTCAGTTGTAAAGTTTGTAAAGACTTTAAAGGGAGGCCTAAGAGTTAGTGCTGTTCGCAGTCAGGCCTAAGAGTTACTAAAAATAAGTATTACATAAAGTGTACAAATGCTGTGATGTCTTCTCATTACTTTAGTTATAAATTAGTGGTTCCGGTCTGGGATGTTGTCGTCAGTGTTTCGATGAGTTCAGACCATTGTTTTGTTTGACAACTATTACTCATTTAAATCCAAAAAACACATCACTTTCGTTATGCAGACACAGGAAAGGAAACGTGTCGTCCGTAAGATCGGACCCAAAGTGCCAGAAAAGCCCGAACGGGCCCTCTATTGTCTGACACTTAAGAATCCGATCCGCAAATTATGCATAGATATCGTCGAATGGAAATATCCTTTCATTTATTCACCAAATATTGTCTTTTCATACAATTTGTTACTCCAATTCTGACCACATTTTTGTCGATTGAATTAATTTATTTGATTATAACTTAATTAATGGATTCAATGTCTAAACTGACCGCATATTAGTCTCAACCCAATTGTATGTGCGTTTTGTGTGTTTGTCTCAATGATTGATTAGGTTTTGCCGGTATCTCAAAATGAAAGCCTTAACTCTATTGAACTAAATTTAACTAGATCTCTTTTCATTGCATGATATATGTTTCTATGTTGTATGTCAGATAAAAGTAAGCATGTTGATTCTCTAATCATGTTTTTGTTGACAACTTTTTTTTAACTCAAAATACACTTCACTATATCTCTTATCAAGTGACTAATCAATGAATTATCTTGATTACAAGAATAATTGATAAGTTAGATAAGATCAGAGCTAATGATATATTTAATTGATATTATAATTAAGCAAAAATTTGGTTAACTTTTGTTATCAGAGCTGCCCTTTTAGACAGATTTTGTAGTAAACATTTTGAATGTAAAGAAAGAGCAAGTTCAAAATGATACTAATATATAGTAATAAATTTAAGTAGGGTTATAAAAGGTACATGTATTTAATGAGAATAACTCAAACTTTTAGAAATAAACTTATGGGTAAAAATGATGTCATAAATGTAACATAGATTTTGAATCAAAATTATCAAGTTCAATAGATTATTGAAAATTAGCCATTAATAATAAACATGAATTTGTTTTGGCCATGATAATTTTGGGTACCTATGATTGTTATTCACTGACTATTTATGACTAAATGAGACTTTAGTGGCCTTTAATGTGGAGTGCATTTTGAATTAACACATATTTTAGTTACTGACAATTTTTGATGACTCTGTAGTTCTGTAATATTCTTCTAGTTTACACCATCTGAAACTTGAGGCTAAGGATATGTTTTGTATGTAATTCATTGATTTTTGCATAAAATATTGTTGATATAAAGCATAGTTGATATAAACCAATGAATACCTTTTAAAGCATTAAATAACTTTTTTTAATTAAATAAAATAGTTTCAGAAATTGATTTATAGAAACAATTAGTTGATTACAAGTTGACAAATGAATTACAGAACTGTATTTCAATTAATTATATATTTTATTTTATTGAATTAAATTTTATTCGGATCATAGAAATAATGAATTCATAGAAAGTTTAGTGAAATTTAATTTAAATAAAGAAATTTGAAAGGAATTCGATAATAATTTTTTGGTTGTATTCCAAACAAAAATATTTATTTTTAGGATATAACTCATAATTTGTTGAAAGACTGTTATGACTGTCATATAATCTAGCATTAAGTAGAATGCAAATCATGGAGATGTCAATGTTGTATCTATCATGCACAATTAATTCCATTGAATTCATTTTATGATTTATCAAATGTTGAGTGGACTTCAATTCTCATGAGTTACTGTTTGCGATGAATTGGCCCCAAGTCTTAAAACTAATACATTATCTAATATTTCAAAAGTATTAATAGTTTGAAAAATACATTTTAAAACTTATTTGCAAATCAAATGAATGAAATTATCGTTTCTATAATTCAATTTATTTTCCTTAATCTGAGTGTTATTTGATTTTTTGATACGCCTTTCGAATGGCTTATATTAGTGACGATATGTCTCAACTGTATAGCACTCGGCGTTTACACTCCTTATCCCAATTCAGATTCAGACAACACAAATCAGATTCTGGTGAGTACTCATAATTGTATTTTTGGCTCTTAAATACAGAATAATAATAATAATAATAATAATAATGACAGTGAATATATGCTTAGATTTCATGTATAAACGAAAAACTAATTATTTATATTTCAAAATTCAATTAATAAACGAATCATTAATATTATGTAATAGAAAAGCATTAGTCGCGACCAAAATTGTAGCAAAACATCAAAATTATTAATAAAATAGTTTTTCATCGCTCTCTTAGAAGATATGTTTTTTTTATTGAGTTTTAGTAAAAAAAGAGAGAATAATATAAAAAAGAATTTTGTTTTAAAATGCTTTTTATGTCAGATCTAATAATTTTGAAATAACTTTTGCTTTCGTTTTTCGATTAATGACTTTTAAAGGGGAATAAATTCAGTCAAAAAATTCTTCACTCATTTTATTATTATTTTTCTATTCAAAATTTTTAAGAATGATTTGCATCCAGGAAATCATTCAAATTTCAATTACTGCTTAAAATGAATAAATAATTGTCAGTCGGATTATGGAATAAATAATGAGCTTTTGATGGCAATGAAGAACAAGAGCACAGAATTATATAACAGAGAGAGAGAGAGAGAGAGAGAGAGAGAGAGAGAGAGAATTGGGTTGTGATCTTGTGCTCTGCTATTAACGTAATGAGAGATTAAAAACTCAATAACACTGTTATTTCTAAATTAATTTTGTTTTATCACTTTTTTTCTTTACTTTTTATTTATATCGAAATTTTCACTCATTTTTTTGTTATTATCACAAAAGTTCTGACTTTTTATTTAAGAGAAGAGAAAGTCATTATCTAATAATTAGGCGAATAAGAAAACAATTCACAAATGCTTTTAAAAACAGGAATTCCCAAAATATTAATAACTCTTGAGTTTTCACAAGAATTTCTTGGAGTTTTTATTTTGTCTGAAGAATACTTTTGATAAAACTAATGCTTTTCTCACTCAAAAGAGTACTCATTCTTGAAGTCATTCTTTTTTCTTTCTTTGGGACTATTATTCATTAAATATGAAAAGTTTATGAATTTCTTCAATTCTTTTATTATTTATTATAATTTGAATGTTTGGCCAAAATATTGTTGACTAAAATATTGTAATTTTTTTATTTGTAGGAAAAAGTAGAGTATTTTTTCTTGGTTATCTTCACAGTCGAATGTTTTATGAAGATTATAGCTTATGGTCTGTTCATGCATTCGGGCGCTTATCTGAGGAGCGCATGGAATCTTCTCGACTTTGTTATTGTTGTGATCGGGTATGGATTGACATCACTTTTATTTATATATATTATAGTTTTTGTTTAACAATAGAATAACAATTAAGAGTATAAACAAAATATTTGCAAAAAATAATATAAATTTCAGATTTCTATTTAATTTGAAGCCATTTTGTTGACAATTGGGGAGAGTATTGAGGAGAGTATTGGCCAACATTTGGTTTTTCATTAAACTCTAATTATTGTAATCACAGATAACGATATGAGTTGAGTCCCAATTTCTCTAATTGAGCCAATGTTTGTCGAGCTCTGTATTCTGTTTGTCAGTGTCTTCCTCTTTCTCTAACTATATATGAAAGAGTCCATCAATTAAAGGCTTTCTCTTTGTGGCGCTCAACTGACGAACACATGTATCAAATGATTAGTGTTTGGATTATCTTCGATGCAGATTCTGTTCCGTTTGATCGAATTGATTGAATAATAGAGTTGTCACTGACTTTCCACAGTTTCCATAGAAATCATAGAGAGATAGAGCACAGGACTCAGAGTTCATTTCAATCTAACGCCGGAGTATATAAACTGTGAACTAATGGTTTGATCCAATAATTACAGATTAAGTAAATAACATGACATACACTCAATGAATATTCTCTCTTCAAAATAGATTATTGAAAATTATTCCAAGAAATTCCTCGAATATTCTTATATTTATTCTGATCTTATTTTTTGTCATAATATATAAGATTAGATGTCATGCAATGCGTGTCAACAGAACAGAATCTATCGGTTCCTAAGATATTCGTTGGATAAATACAATTTTTATTATTCATTTTATGATATATTTATTATTAGAGCTACGCTTTTGTTTATTTTCTCGTTCAAAAGCAACTCATCAAATGTAACTAAACAAATGTATAGCTCACCAATGGCTCACCAATGGCTTACCAATGGCTCACCATCATAGTTTTATATTAGGCTTAACGCTCTTTATTTGATTGAACTCAATTCACAACTTAAAGCGATTGAATTTTTACATACAAACAGCTCTGTATTCATACCCACTGTCATAAGAATAGACCGATCGGTGCTCTGTTAGAAACTATTGTCATGTTTTTCATAGATGAATAAAAACGCTATTTTTAGAAATTTGTTTTGTATAAATTCCAAATGTTACCAAGTTGATTTAATGATTCTACTTATTGTAATAGAATAGAGCAGAACATCTTGTCTTTCTCACGACTACATCGTTTCCCATACAATATTCCTCTATAATAATATTAAATCCCTGGAATAGAAACTAACCTTGAATATGTCCAGCTAAATGCTGTTACTAATTGAATACTGTAGATCTTACCTTTCACAGATAATTTGATATATGAGCTAGGCATTATAGCCAATTATATCTATTTGGTTGAAAAAATTGATCGTTAAAATACTTATTATAACGTATTTATCTTTATTTGATTAATGCATATAAAACAAGAAATAGTCGTTTATTCTTATTCTTCTTATGAACATTCAGTATATGTTTATATCAAGAGTTCATTAAATTCTAATTATTATTGTTTTATGGAAATAATTTATCTGAAAATAAATTAATTCGATGTAAATATTCTTAAAGAAAAGCGAAAAAACAAAACTTTACTTAATTAGTCTGAGAATATTCTTTTCTCTCTTTTCTATTCTCTATTAATTTATTTATTAAATGTTCTTTTGATGACATTTAATGTAATTTCAATTAATTTGTTGACACATTTCAGTAATTTTTAAAATGATATCCAATTAAATAAAATTTGGTATTTGTATAGTTGTTTGTCTATCAAATCCATGGCTTAAATAAGTTTTTAATTAATTACTCATTTTGTTTACTCAGTTTTCAATTAAAGAAGAGATATTAAAGTTTAGCGATTAATTCAATAGATTATTATAAGCTCATCAAATGGGTGACTATTTTCACTGATTTATCGCACAATTTTTTTCTGGTTAACATTTCAAAAAGTTTTATTTTTGGTCATATAATAAATGGGGTACCGCTCTTCTGATTCTTTTGATGAAATTTAATACTTTTATGCCATTAGTTTCTCAACAATTTTTCTCACTCTCTCTTCTCTGATTCAAACGAAATGAAATCAATTTAATGATTTCAACAAGAAATACAAGACTCAATGTTTTCAATGTTTGGTCTATTTTTTATCCTTCACTTCGAAAACTCTATTACAGTCGGAGACCAATAGTTTTAAGTATCTATAATATTAACATAGCAATAATGTTAACTTAGCAGTAAGTGCAGTAAGTGTAGCATTAATTACATTAAATTATTGATCAATAATGTTAACTTACCAATAATATTAACAAAAATACTTGGTCTCGTCTTGTTAACATTATCGGTGTGCGACTGTATTCTTACTATTACTGCGAGAAATCAAAATCCTCTTTGAGTTTCTTCGACGAAATTCTTTATGATTTTATTACTTAATTTCAGTGGATTTTTATTTGACTATTAATTCAAACCATGAAATTGATTTCGATTTTCCACTTTTTTGAGTTTTAAAATAAATCCCATCTAAAAAGTGGCACTTTTTTAGTAGACTTTGAATTTTGATTCTCTTTTTTGTGATAATAAAAATTTTGTTAAAACTTTTTTTCGCTAAAATGTTGTCAAAAGTTTATTAACAAAATTTTGCAAAAATTATTTCTATTGTTAATTGGATTAAGAGTTTTCAATGATTTTTATTGCTGTAATTAACGTAAAATAAAATTTGTAATTTTAATGCCAAGGATTATAATTTATGGTAATTTCTATTCTGAATGAGTCGTTAATGTCCTGTAAATAAGGTATAAAACAAAAATTGTTTTAACTCTAATCAGAGTTTAAGCATAAACTGTATTATTAAAAATGTTTTATGTGGCGTCACTATTAAAATCCCAAATTAATGTTTGTTGAATTGTCCACGAACAGATTGGTCAGCACATTTCTCGCGTCGCTAACTGAAGGAATCAATGTTAAAGCTTTGCGGGCATTTCGTGTGTTAAGACCTTTACGTTTGGTATCGGGTGTTCCGAGTAAGTGATTGTTTTGCATTACTTGTATTACACGTCCCATCAATTAGTGACTCCGACCACAAGTCTATTCTCTACTCTAATGACTACCAATTATTGTCAGTCAAGAAGTCTTCTGAAGGCCTACTTCTTTGCAGTGCTATTACAGACCTATTTTGTCTGAAAGAAAAAATAAATTTCTTCAATAATGCGAACGACATTTGATTTACTATTCCTGTCTAAAACACAAGTCTATCGGATCCACAGATTGATTACTAGAATTAATTATTTAAACTCAAAGTTTTCGTTAGAATTTGTAACTCATTTGCAAAATATTGATCCCTAGAAAACATTTAGAACTAAATTTTATTTACATATTATTAATTATTACTGTCATAAAGGATTTAGCTATTTCTCATTGAGCCTGCTTAATTTCAACGTTTATTTCCATATTTATATTGTGATCTAAATTTACTTTCAAAAGAAATGATACATTTATTAATGATTTGATATATTTGTTTGTTTTAACAAAGAATTGCGTCAATTCTTGAGTTATCAAAAAAGTAACAAACATTTAATAATTGAATTAATTTGTAAAACCCAGGTTTGCAGGTAGTGCTAAACTCTATTATCAAAGCAATGGTGCCTTTATTACACATCGCATTACTCGTCATATTTGTGATCGTTATTTACGCTATAATTGGTTTGGAGTTGTTTGTGGGTCGGATGCATATGACCTGTTATATCAACGCCACCGGTATTTCATATAATTATTTTAAAAAGAGTCAAATATTATTGTATTTAAATAATTGTGTTAAAGGAGAGCGAGTGTCTGATCCCATTCCCTGCGGAGGTTTTTATAATTGTGATCCTCCGCTGACAGTTTGCAGAGAAGGATGGGAAGGACCGAACACTGGAATAACAAATTTTGATAATTTTGGATTGGCCATGCTCACTGTTTTCCAATGCGTTACAAATGTATGTATTGCTTGAAGTTTATGAAGAATTAAAACTAAATGAAAGCACAGAGAATAGGAGTGAGCCGTTGATTGCTTTCTATTTTCTCCATAACAGGAAGGCTGGACTAATGTTCTCTACAATGTGAGTGATGTCACTGTATTTCTCTCTCATTTTCTATATGTGTCTGTCTTTCTCTTTACTAAGTTTTATATTACGGCTGCAATTGTCAGTCCTATGAAAAAAGCGTTGCATTTTATGTCTACCACTCCATTGGGAACTATTATATGATTGTAGTGAACAGAGAACTCAACACAAAAAAGAAACTCTTACTTAAGCTCTGTTTTTCTCATCCGAAACACTTAACACAATAGGAACTGTATATTGAAAATAGCTGTTTACAGACCAATAGTCGAGTGCACTCAACACTTTCATTCACAATATTATTCAATATTAGAGTTTAGTTTAAAAGGGAAAGTTCTGGTATTCTGGTAGTTGTGTCACATTTTTTGCTATTCAAATAAGTCGACAGTTCATAGTTTGATAGATTAGTTTTGAATATTCAAATAAAAATACATTACTTTTGCAGTCATTGCGAACGAAAATTATTGATCCAAAACCCACTCTAAACTGAATTAGTGTTATGACTCCTTTTAAATAGTCTTTTAGCTAATAATCTGGAATTTGATTGTTTTTTAGATCAACGACTCAGTGGGCAATAGCTGGCCCTGGATATACTTTATTAGCCTTATTATATTGGGATCATTCTTTGTAATGAATTTGGTTCTGGGTGTTCTCAGTGGGTAAGTGCACAACCAATTATTTGTTTAAAACAAAAGCCTAAAACTAAAACCTAATTATATAAACATTTTGGTTGTATTGATATTTTTGGTATTCATTTAAATGTTAATCAGAGGAATGAAAAAGTGATTCAATTATTTACTGGCATTTTGTAGTGAATTCTCAAAAGAAAGAGAAAAGGCAAAGGCTCGTGGTGACTTTCATAAGCTTAGAGAAAAACAACAAATTGAAGAAGACTTGCGCGGCTATCTGGACTGGATCACTCAGGCAGGTCTGTGTCGTTCTGTTGCTGGCAATCGATAGAATAGTTTTGACTAATTTAATAAAATTGATTTGCGATACAAAAATTTGTTTCATTACTTCTCTTTTGTTACATATAATTGCAATTTGTGTTATCGGGGAATACAGAGGATATCGAACCCGATAAGGAGGACTGCAACGACAGATTGGGTCAGTTTTTCCACTTTTTTCTCATTTAATTTTTATTAGATATTTGTTCAATGATTAAAATAAGCAAATCTCATGAGATCTCGAAATAAATTGATTCCAGTCATAGACTAATTGGTAACTTAACTCAACTCAGAACTCAGCACTTCTTTTCAAAGCATTTAATATAATTTTTTATTCACTTCTTTTTTAGATTCAATTTATTTATTTTTTTCACTGAAGAGGTTTTGAATTTTTTTTTATTAAAAGTCAATATTAAGAATAATGTATTTTTTATTATATAAATGATTTGCATTAATAAATTCAATGATTGGTTAAACCTTTTGAGTCTTTAAAGTCTTTTATGTATCCATTTTTATCAGTATTTTCACAATCAATCATATTTTGAATATAATTTTTGATGAAAACTCTAAAACTGTTATACTTTTATTCCAATAAAAAGGTGGGGATAACGAGGAAAACAAACTGGAAAACGAACAAACAAACGGTGACTCTAATAAAGCGCCTTCTTTTTGGTCCACTAAAAAGTTTGTGTCAATCGTTTTTGAATATTTACCGACTTTTCAGAACTCAATTTAGTTAATGAGTTGACAAAATAGACATTTTTAGCAATCATTTTATGAAATGCCCTCTTTTTCTCTCTATAATAGTAAAAACCTATAGCTTCAGGTATATTATTGTCCAATATTAGAAATATGAGCAAGGGTGTCAAAATTTAGTCTTAGAAATGCACTTTGAGCTCATCCTTCTTCAATTGTTTCATATAAAATCCAATAGAGTTTTTGTAGAATTGCACCTTGCTCATATTGATAACACTGCACGTCCTTAGAGTGAACTCTAATATTTCAAAAGTTTAGAATCAAATTTTGTTTGAAAAGAATTTTGAAGAAAATATTTCCGTTTTTTCTTTTCTATTTTCTCATCAAATAATAGAAACAATTTTTGTCTGTTTTATAGAAAACAATTGGGAAGACTTAACAGAAGACTGAGAAGAGTTTGCAGAAAGATCTGTAAATCACAGGCTCTCTATTGGGCTGTTATTGTTTTAGTATTTCTCAATACACTAACCCTGGCCTCAGAACACTATAATCAGAAACAATGGTTGGATGAGTTTCAGGGTATGTATCGGTTTGTTATTTGAATAATAAAATTCAAATTAAATATTCTCTGAATTTCCAAAAGAAATGCCAACAAAAAGAGCCCCAAAATCTCAAAGAAATATTTCTTTGTTCGACAAATTTTGTGACACTCTTTCAAAGAAAAGTAGAGTTTAGATGAAAATCCAAAAAATAAAATAAAATAATTGAATTCTTTGAGAGGAAAACCACAAATGATTTATTTGTAAAAAAGTAACACAAAAAATGTATTTATCATTTCAGAGGCGGCGAACATGATTTTTGTTATACTATTCCTGTTAGAAATGCTGCTCAAAATGTATAGTCTTGGCTTTCAGGGCTATTTTGTCTCCTTATTCAACAGATTTGATTGTTTTGTTGTAATCAGTTCTATACTTGAAGTGGTTTTAACCTCAACCGGTATGCACTCAATTAAATATCAATTTATTAAATGCTAGACTCAATTACTCCATCATTTATTTATTAGATATTATGCCTCCGTTGGGAGTGTCTGTCTTAAGATGTGTTCGTCTCTTAAGGATTTTCAAAGTGACAAAGTATGGAGTATTTCCTTACCAAATGATTTCTTAATATTTAACCCGAATTAATGCCAATGAAAGATAGCGTTACATTAATTTCATGTCAACAGAGCTATTACTTTAATTCTTTGGTTAATTCATATATAAAATTGTGAGCTGACCAAGGTTGCCCCACTTTTATTAAAGAATATGACTAAACTCAGATATTTTTCAGTTATCACTTTTAAATAATATTATCTTTTATTTAAAGAATTGATTTATATTTTGGTATCGTTTAAGACATTTGAGATTAAATCTATGAATATAAATATGACAAAGAGTTGGTTACCTCTAAATGTAATCAAATAAATATGAACTGTTATATGAGGTGTTAAATGAAGCAAAAACTAAACTAAAGACACGATTGATTAGGTACTGGACTTCTTTGCGCAATTTGGTCGCATCGCTAATCAATTCGATGCGAGCGATCGCTTCACTACTTTTATTGCTGTTCCTCTTCATTGTGATCTTTGCACTGTTGGGAATGCAAGTGTTTGGCGGAAAGTTTGTCTTTAAGAAGAGAGAGAAACCGCGACAAAATTTCGACACATTCTGGCAGTCATTACTCACTGTGTTTCAGGTTTTCTCTCATTTAGTTATTATTGTTATTATCTCTTCTGATATATGAATCCAATCCGAGTTTAAGTGCTTTTTATATTTAATACTAAAATCCTGTATTTTATTGAATAAAATATTTTCAGATTCTGACCGGAGAGGACTGGAATGAAGTAATGTATGACGGAATCATTGCTTATGGAGGCGTCAGTAAAGCTGGAGTATTGGCCTGTATTTACTTCATTATACTTTTCATTTGCGGAAACTGTAAGTTAAGAAATAGTAGGCACAGCATATGAACCGATAGATAAGAGAGATATAAATGCCAACAGATATTCTGTTGAATGTGTTTTTGGCGATCGCTGTCGACAACTTAGCAGATGCTGAGAGTCTCACTGCTATCGAAAAAGAAGAGGAAGAAGATGTCGACGACACTGAAGAGCCCAACGCACAAAACGGACAGCTATTAGAGATGACTCTTCCGGAACAAACAATTGAGGCTCAGGAAAATGATGGACACAACAGAGCAGACAGTAAGAGATCTAAAAAAGGCAAACGACTTTCTGTCAGAATTGGAGATCAAAGCAATGATTTTGACGCCACTGTTGACGATATCAACGATTCTGTCAAAAAAAATCATTTATTTATGAATCGGTCAGTCCTTTATATTACACTATTTCTATTGAATGCACAGAATATATGCACTTTATATACGATACAGAGTATAACATATCCTTTAATTCATTTGTCAATTATAGGGCTCTCCACTGCAAAACCTTTGCGAATATGTTATATAGAATTTTTGAAATATTGAATTTTATTTCAAATAATTTATATAAATATTTATTACACTTAAATATAGAGACAATTCAATGCCTTTCGATAAAAACAATATTAAAGTAATATTTTTTATGTTCATTTGCAGGTCTAGAACTGATGGAGAGGGAGAGGTCTGTAATCAATCGATATTATGATAAACTTGTAAAATAAAATATCAAAGAAATAATTCAATTTTCAGAATGAAATCAAAATCAATATAAATGAAAGTAAAGAAGAAAAGAATAGAATCAAGAATTTAATGCAAGGTTTGTATCGCAAAATTGATTTTATACTCGTTTTTGTTGTTATCAAATGATTTCTCTTTTCATTGATAGATGAAAATGAAGATCAAACTGAAGACGAAGATATGGCAGAAGACGAAGAGGTGACAAATGAACAGTTAGAGTATTCGGGTGCCCGACCCCGAAGAATGTCCGAAGTGACTTTCCCTACAAAAATAGCACCCATACCAAAGCATAGCTCTTTCTTCATATTCAGTCACACAAATCGGTAATTCTGAGCAATATTTCAATGTTTTCTCCTTTGAAACCCTTTTGTGAATCAGTGCTTATGATTTGAGCACAGAATCAAAGAAAATGTTGAGATATAACGTTAGAGCGAACAGTAATGTTGTATTAATTTTGACAGATTTCGAGTGATGTGTCACAAAATAATAAATCACAATTACTTTGGAAATATACTCCTCTGTTGTATTTTGATCAGTAGTGGAATGTTAGCCGCAGAGGACCCGCTCGACCCCAACTCTGACAGAAATATTGTAAGTTTTATACTCGAATATAAATTCTGGAATACATTTATAATGTGTTACAAATATATTCTCAATTTAA
>LBFM01000617.1:0-10764 GCA_000988765.1 Achipteria coleoptrata | reverse complement strand
AGAGAGAGAGAGAGAGAGAGAGAGAGAGACAAAAATCTATAAATAATTTGTGAATCGAAGCAAAACCAATAGATGTGAAGCAAATTATTTTATTCCTAAATGTAATAAAAGCAAAATCTTGTAGTTTTATATTCGGTTTGAGAACTAAAATCCAATTGAATTATATTTTGTGTTTTTTGTTTGTTTGCATTCATTGGACCCAAAAAATAAAATCCAAATTAATTCAATATAATATAATCGGTTAAAAGGAGGAGGAGGTAGAGTAGGGGAATATATGAGGGATATAGTTGTGAGACAAAGGCTCGGATTATAGCTATGAGACTATCTTGGACAATACATTGAAACTTCATTATTGTTGGCAGACTCTGTCAATCGATTTTTCATTAGTTGTTTGCAAACAAAAATTGAATTTCAGGGGTTTTCATCAATGATACTGACAAATACCTAAAGTACACGATAGGATTGACTGCTCTGAATAGTACTCTACATTTATATTAGAGAAGCGACTATTTTTGCTTATTTATTCATTTAATTTAGTGAAAAGAGTTTTATCATTAATCTCTTGACATATTGAGAATGAAAAAAGCAAAAGAAAAATAGCGATCACTTGAGAGACCAGTTGTGCACTGAGTTTATCATATGTGACAACCTATTGAGTGATTATAACACGAAACCATACATTTCTATATTATAAATAATGTGAACTTAATTATATTGCAATAACTTATGTCTGACTCCTGGAAAGACATCTATAATGAGAACTGAAAGCAATTTTCAGCGTTTACTTCATTAGGTTTTCACAAATCTCCTAATTATTTATGAAATATTTGGGATTTTTTTATAACAAATCGATGACAAAATTAAGACACAAATCAATGTTTAACTAAAAATAAATATAAGCCTTACCTAAGGTTTGAAATATATTTTTATACATATTTAAGAATATGAAAACTAAATCTAATTTATGCTAAAATAGGAGACACTTCAGAGAATATTTTTCTCATTTCATATAATCTTTTTCGGCACAAAATCGTCGCTTATATCAAATCAAATGAAATAAATGCAAAACTTATGTCAAACTTTAATATAAATAAAAATATATATATAGAAAAAGTATACTAAAAGCTGTAAAAATAATAAGATATCAAAAATATTTGTCTCTATTTCTTGAGAAGAAATTTGCGATTTAATAGTCAATGAAAGCTCAAAATAGCATTACTTTAAGAATTGAAGAAAATATTTACCTAAAAAATCAATACATTTAATGGAAATTATGAGCAAATGATATGTTTTGACAAAAGTATAACTAAAAATCTAATATTAATATCAAGAGTTATGACAATATTTTTCAAAATGAAAGAGCAAAACATTATTAAAGAGGACCACAATATGTTGCGATTCATTCATTCAATTGTTAAGTCAGGCATTGGAAGCACAGATACACTGATGGTGTACTATAATAGGAGAAGACATACCAACAACTCATTCCTCATTCTTTTGATTTCTTTTCTTGCATTATATGCTGACAGAGATCTCTAATAATAACCAAATATTATAATAATGTTAGTTCTGATGCTTTATTTCCTAATCAAATCCCAAACGTATCTCAAATCTATGGAAAATATGTGTCTCTCTTATGAAAAACATTATTGACTTCAATTTGTATGATATGGAGAATACAAATAATTTACTCTAAAATATTTTTGGATATATTTTTTCGTTAAATTACAGAATAGAGAGAGAAATGTAACAAAATTGTGAATATTATTAAATTTTCTGCTCTTTTTATAAAATATTTGACAGATAAAGGATTTCCACATATTTTCTCATTTATTTATGTAAACATATTTTGAATGAAAAAAAAGAAAAATGCAAAACAAAATATATTTTACAAATTTATTTAACTCTCTGGTAATTCACAAAATTTACATTGATTCAATTAATCATAAGTTTGTTTTTCATTTATTTACTATATATTTAAAATGTTATAATTCTTAGCAACAAATTTTTCATTTCTTAATTAAATTTAAAAAAATAATTCTTGAATTATAAATTCTAAACATAAAAGAGTGAATTCATAGCATTCAGATGATTAATAGGTAATTTCGTATTAAAATTAAACTAGATAACGAATTTAATGAAAATTCAAGAAATTTTACATTTGATTTATTCGAGTATTAGATCTAAAATGTACTCTTCATTTATCAATGAAAAGAACAGGAATTCTTAACTCTTGAGTCCATTCACTTAATTATCAGACTTGTATTTCAGACTTTTTTAGCGACGGATAATTCAGTTAAAGACAACTAATTTTGTAGTTTACCTAATATTTGATTATAACATCGATAAGGATTCACAAGTGTTCGGGTCAATGAACAGCCCTTTTAATTGCAATTAAACGTTAGTACAAAAAACATTTGGGATCAAGAATTATCTCTAATGTCTGCTCTTATTACAAAAATTAAACTTCGCAAATAAGTGACAAGCACATTTGTGCAAACAATCTTGCACATCTTTTACTTATAATTGATTTAAATATATAAATTTTCATTATTTAACTCAAAAAATATTCAGTTAAATACAATAAAAATTGTTTGAATACTCTTTTCAGAATTCAAAATATTTTGATGGAAATTGAAATCTCAAAAAATAAATTTAATGATTTCCCACACATTCAACAAATATATAACAAATAGTATTTTTTTTAAAAGTGGAAAATCGAAATTTTATTTACTTTTCGTTAATGATCTCAAAATTCATTAAATATAAATAAGATTTGAGAGTAAAGAAAAGAAAACTTTTTATACTTCTTTACTGAAACATATTTGAATGAAAATCCATTTTTCATATCATTATTTTTATTGAAAGTAAAAAACCTTATCTATTGTGATGTCCATTGAAATCTATGCCTCTTATAGATTATATAATATGTATCTCAGGTAACAAAGCGAATGCTAATTCAAAAGCAAACATATATTCCTCGTTATTCTTGAAATTCAATCTTTTATTGTTTGAGTTTTTTCTCATTTTTTTGTAACTGAAATGAAAAAATGTATTTTCAGAGACAAATATTCTCTTCAAAATAGAGTATAACTCAAACATAAATAGATGAATGAAAATAGGATTTTATAATATAAGAAACGAAATCGATATGAATTGTGTACCAAAGGACCGGAATAATAATACATTCGTGCAATTAATTGCATTAACTTATAATTCATTTTCTATGAGTTTTCTCTCATCCCAATGGGTTTCGCAATACTTTTAGTCCACATAGAAATTGCATTCATTGAACGCAAAACAGAATGAAGAGTACCTCTAATCTCATAATAATAATAATAATAATAATCAGATCAGAAAAGTCAGCACAAATTTCATGTCAATGACGCGAATCTAATGGCAAACCATTCCTTAGTGGGAAAATATGTTGAAATTGATTCTTTGAAATATAAAAATAACTCTTCGTTTTTTCTATCATAAGAATATCGAAAAACATTTTATCGATCAATAATTCAGACAAAAATATCAATTTTATGATTGAAAGGAAACACTACTCTCTCTTTCTTTTATTGAATGGCTTTCTCTTGAATTAATTTTTTGAACCAAATTTTTTTCAAACAACTTATTCGACAAAAAGAAAATATTTGGCGAAAAACAGTGAATTGAAATCAATATTAATTGTATTCTAGTGTTTGGAAACACACTTTTGTAGTCTTATTTCCTAATTATTTTTGGGTCCAATTCTCAAATGTAATGTCAAATTTTGTTGCAGACGTACCGCAATTATCTTTACGTTTGGGCAGTAAATTACGGCACTCACACATTCAAGAGGGCAATGATGTATACTTCGAGTGTAACATTCGGGCCGCGCCGTGGGTTACAGAGATTAGGTGGTGGTTCGAAGGCAAAGAGATTCATACGAATACGTCAGCGGGAGTTATAGTCAGTAATCAATCCCTTGTTCTACAAAAAGTCCAGCGAACACATAGGGGAAGGTATACGTGCAGTGCTGTCAACACTGAAGGCGAGGGAGAAAGCAATTCAGTTCATCTTAGAGTACAATACGCACCGGTCTGTAAACAAGGTTTGAATCGATTTATTACTTATTTGTGGTTATATTCAACAAATAAATTAGTTTTTCTTCTTTGGACTCAAATAATTTGAATCAATAATTCCTAACAAAAAATCTATTATTTATTACTTCTCTAATAAATTGTAAATATTATCTCAAAATTCAGGTCAAAAAATACTGTACGGCGCGGCCAGACATGAATCAGTGAAAGTTTACTGCGAAGTAGAGGCCGATCCGCCAGAAGTGAACTTTCGTTGGGGTTTCAACTCATCGGGAGATCAGATGGAAATCTTGAATCACGTGACGGAAGGATCGACTAGTATTGCCACATATATGCCTCGAACAGAATTCGATTACGGGGCTCTATTCTGTTGGGCTCGCAATTCAGTTGGCAATCAGGTGGAGCCGTGCACTTTCACTGTTATAGCCGCGGGTCCACCCGATTCTGTAAAGAACTGTACTGTTATTAATGTGACGGAAGAGTCAATCAAAGTAGACTGTGTTGAAGGATATGATGGGGGACTACTCCAAAATTTCATTTTAGAAATACACGACACCGTTCAGCACAAACTTAGAGCTAACATAACCTCTGTCTGGCCCTCATTTACAGCCAAACGTCTTCCCGCCGGTAGTAGTTTTCTTGTGGTCATATATGCTGTCAATGCAAAGGGCAGATCAAAGGGGGTGTCACTCACTGCCAACACTCTTTTTTTACCCGAATCTATGAACAGAATGGGTGGAGGTATGTAATCAACGGATATTTCAATTATTAAACAAAATATTCAATAGATTTGACAAATAATAGCAAAAGTATTAAAAGTTTTGATATTTTAAATTAAATTTAAATAAATATAAAAATCATAATAAAGCGAATCATTTTGATTGTGTTAAGTCTAAATAATATTGTGTTTAATAACATTATTATTTTGATTACACTCTTATCTCATTATATTTATGTTTTCACAGGCAATGTATGGCAGTTAAGCTTTAGTCCAGTGCTGGCCGTACTGATAGCCGTTGTATTCGCTTTAGTGATCATTGCCTTTGTTATAGTAATCGTTATGAAGTTTAGGTCCAGTTCTGCTCGACTTCGTAATGAAAGAGGTAAGACATCTACAGAAAAGCCCAAATAATCGACTCATTTTTCGCTAATACCAGTCCTTTAACTAAACACTAGTCGTATAGAACTGTATATTCGAGAATATTCTCATGACTTCCGCAAACATTTTTCACATAAAAACTCTTTCTTTGATTAAAAGAAAAACAAAACAAAAATCCTTTTAGTCTTAAATTATTATACAATTATTTTAATTCAAAAGTCAAGGATTTGACTGAAATTTAAAAAGTATTTTCTTGTTTTGTTTAAAAACAATTTTTTCCGTAAAAAACACAAACATTTGAATATAAAAATAAGTGAAAAACTGATATCCAGTGCATAACTGGAGTGACATTCTCTGTCATCTTTTGATGTTTTTCTAATCGCCCGAAGCGTCTGATGACTAGAATGCAATTCAACTCTAGTTTTATCTCTTCTTATTTTTTCACTTGAATTTAATATCAGTTCAACAAATATAAGGCAGAGTATGAAAATATTTGGACACCTTATGACACAATTTAAAGCTCATCAGATCGAAACGACCTCAACTTATTTTCTTTTAAATCAAAGCCTTTCTCCCAAACCTATTGGTGCGAACAAAAATCGATATTCAGTACACTTTTTTTGTCTGAATGTGAAACTCATTCTCTTTATGGCATACAATCCGTAAAACTTTCTGATTTTTTTTCAATCGACACATAAAAGGAAAAAATGAATTCGTTTTTTCATACCTTTTGATAAATGAATTCAAAATGAAAAATATCTGACAAAAAGAATTTGAGTTTTTTCTCTCAACTTTTTTTATACTCTGGGAAAAATGAATTTACTTTTCACACAAAAATTGATATTTCATTTCCTAAATCTCTCTGAAATTATTCTTATTTAAAACCTTAAGCATAGTTTTGAGTGAAAATAAATTTAATATCAAATAAAAATAACATAAGAAGAAGAGTTACTTAAACTTTGAATTTAATTTAATTTCAATTAGTATTCAGTGATTCAAATCTCGTAAAATAAGTTAAAAACAGATTTGAGAAAACAGTGAATTTTATTCAATTTGAGTCTTAAAAATACTTTAAATTTTATTATAAATTTTTGTTTTTAATTCTCATTTAATATAAACTTTTCATAACAAATAGCAAAAAATCGTAATATCAAAGACAAGACAACTATCGCTATAAGAAAAAGCGTCGATGATATTTGCGATGTGTGTACCTGTGGGGGTGACCAAGATGATAAATGTCCTGATATTATTCCAGGTAATTTTACACAAAAGGGTAAAACAATTTTATTCGCCTGATTTAAGCCCTGATTTAAGTTACAAATGTTTGGCTTTATTTTTTGTTTCGGTTAATAAACGAAAATATGAGAAAATGTAATGTTTTTATCTAAATATTTTGTTCAAACATTTTTCTCAACCACTTATTTGTAGTCCTCGTAAATGCATATGTATTTTATGCCACTATTTTTAGTGGTCTTCCAAACAATTTATTGGAAAACAATTTGCAACAACTTTACTGATTATATGCATGGGATGTGTGAGGGATGGCATATATGTGTTGTACAACACATCCATATAATGCTTGTTATGATGTATGCGATTATATGCTATGTTTACACAACTTTTTTGTCTTTTTTCATAGTTTCTTATCAAAAGATTTTTCTTTTTTGGTTACATTTCATGAATTATTTTGCTTATAATGAATATGATTGAAGAGTTTTGTCACATTTTTTGTTGTTATTTTTGTCTTTCCAGAAGTTTTAATTTTAGCATACTCATTTTAATTCCACCAAATTTTGTGTCACTCTATCATATTTTTCTTTATACTCTTTCTTTGCAAACATTTTTTATCTTTCTTTTGAAGACTAACTTAATTATAAATTTAGTCAATAATTTGCATAAAAACTTAAAAAAGTTTGTCTTAAAAGCTAATTATGTATTGAATTTTTAGACATAAGCTTAGCCTCGAGTGAAGCCATAACCAGAAATAGTGAAATCGATGACGACGTGAGCGAAAAGTGTAACAATTCTTTGACGACGCCATTAACGGCCGCATACAGTAATGGCGTCAATGGCGCAGATGGTATTCATCACCAGCACACGACACACTGGCGGGCATCGCCGCCACCGTCTCCACCGCCAAACCACAGAACGGTAGGTCTTTTATTTTTGTGAAGTTTATGCCAACAAATAGGCAAACAATTAAACGATATGACAAAAACAGACTCAAACAGAATGCCATACCATTCAAAGGCAAAGAGATGTGCCTCAAGAGAAATAAGTTCCAAAATATTGTCTTTGATGTATAGAACTCCAGACATTAAACCAAAAACGTTTTGTCTCTCTTCTTGTTTTTCACTAATACTTTATATCCATTTTTTCGACAAAAGAAAAAGAAATGAAACAAAAGTTTCATTTCTCATACTTTTATAGTCTATTACACATTAATAGTGTTGTGCACACACTTCCCAATCAATTTCAAGTCCAAAAAAACAAACAAAGAATATTCTGACCCATTCTTTACAAATAAATCATTAGAGAGAAAATACTTATAAAAAACAAAAGTTTAAATCATAATTAGATTTTTGAAAAATATATAATAATTTATAATTAGAAGTTTCAGACATTTATTCGGATATAAATTAGAGTGAAATTAATTTTGATTTTGATTTTGTTTTTATTTTTCAAAGAAGAAAAAGTATAAATCTCTCGAAGAAAAGCTATTTTTATTCTTTAAGGAAACTAAAGACTAATATCTTTTGTTTGCGTCGTTTTAATCTCAAAAACATATTTATTTTCCCAAAAGCTTTACTCAAAATAAAATTTATGGAATACTTTAATTCAAAGAAAAAATAACGCGTTTTGTATTATATTAGACATGAAAAGCAAAATCACTTAAAATTATTTTTCATTGCACTTAAAGTCTCATTCAATCAAAGTCTACTTCAAAATGGATGTGAAAAACAGTTCTTTTCTTATGGTTAGGTCTCAGACAAAATCAATACCAAATCAAACAAAATTTTTTTGTTATTTAATTTCTACCGAAAAATTCATTGAAAGATCCATTGATTGGTGAATGAGAGCCCAGACATACAATGTTTAGGGATAACATTAAGAGTAAATCCAAATAAAAATAACTGGGATTTTGACTGATATTCTGTTTGACATCACAACTGAATGGATTGCAAAAAGAATATAATTTATTGCTTTAATTACTGGAAAAGCTTTGGTTTGACTTCTCGTAACTCAAAACTAATCAATAATTACTAATCTCTAATGTTTTAGACACAAATCATCTCATTTTCTGATTCTCTTATTATATTTCTTATAAACTTATATTTCTCTTAATTTCTTTCTCTAATTATTTCTCAATATTTGGGACTCTCTTTTGGATCTAATAATTACTCGAAAAATAAATAAAACAATAAAACAGTTAAAGAATTCATCGTATGTTGAAATGCCATTACAAGTGCCTTCAAATTGTATATCGAGTTCATCCACTCAAGCACTTAATCCCAACTATAATATCGTAGCCAACTGTCCGCCACATCCATTGTTTAATACATTACAACACCCGCGAAGGGTTCGAGTTTTGCCGCCGCACGCCATCAGAAGCAACGATGATATCAATACACACCAACACACTGATGTCTGATATACTGGACCTCTTGTTGCAGGTGTCGTCTCCTGTAAATAAAAGCACACCACATACGACACCACCACTAGTCGAACATAAATCCAATAAATTATTTATTAATATATTTTGAAAATAATGAAAAAATTCGAAAACAGAGGCAAGACTTACATTAATTTGTATGAAAAGGTTTTTTTGTTAATTGCTTTTAGTGTTAGTCCACAACCAATTAGTTTGCGTGCAATGCTCTCCTAAACACCACTACTTTTGTTATGCATTCCAACCCTTTTTGTTAATTTATTCATTAGATTTTGCGATAAAATTCACCGCAAGAATAAAAAACAGTTTTCAAAACCAAAACCTCTATTATACACAGTATTAAAACAGTGTGTATGACAGCCCTGTCTCTTGTAGTCACCGTCACATTTGACCTTTCTTTTCGGTCCTTAAAATTTCCGAAATTGATTTTTAGACCTAATTTAGTGATTTCAGAATAAAATAAGTTTTGAAAAATTCGTTGCAATCAGTTTTGATTCACTGAAAGGAAAAATGAATAAAATTGAGTCAAACCATAATTTTTACGAATTCAACGAAAATATGGCAATAATTTGCAAAACCAGTAGACCTGACAATCAAACAAACAAAGAATTTTTCTGTTTAAGAATATTCTGAGTTTTTACGGCTAAACGTATATATAAACCCATATAAACGTTAGTAAACTATTGGTTAATATAAGTCTTAAAAAATTGAATGAAATTGACTGCTTGTCATAACCATATGGACTGAATTTTATTCTGAGCGATGAAACATTTTGGCTATTGTTTTGAATTTAGTTTCGCTATTATTAACTCGGAATCGCACACACTATTGTGCTGTTCTATGGGCTGTGCATTTTTAGGAGGCTTATACTCACACCAGACATACAAAAACTATTCGTTTCTTTTTACTATTTTCGAGATTTAATTTTATTGCTTTCGTTACTCTATTTTTTGCAATATTTTGGGCTCATTTTATTTGCTTTATCTGTTTCTGCAAATACTACTAAACTTCAATATTATTCGGACTAAAGTATTAAATTTTATTTTTTGTTTCTCCTCTCTCACTGTATTTTAGCCAATTTTGTGAAGTCATTGTTTCCAATCATTATTTTTTGCCTCATTTTCACGAATATAATGATTGTTCGCTTCTCAACCAAAACATATTTGGCTGAAGAATAATAACATTTTTCTCTTATCAAAAAAGAAAAGACTTTCCACTTCACTATCGTAGCCATCATTCAATACACATCTAATTCATCAAAAGAAAAAAGTGTTTGTGCTCTTCAGTGAAAAACATACAATTGTTATAAATGTGAATAAAAAATATATACAATAAAAAACATTTCAATATATTATTGATTAAATCAAATCAATTGATTTTTTTCTATAAAAAACAAAATGAAATAAAATTTTATGATCAATGAAAATATGAAATTATTATTAATATAACTTCAAAAGTGATTTTTATTCGACAATATTTTTATCGCTTTTAAATCTGTTTTTGACGAATAAGTAGAAGAATAAGAGAAACAAAAATTATTGATTCCTTTCATCAGAACAAGAAATTTGAAATCAGGAATAATATTGAATGCAAAACACAACCATAAAAATCAATCATATTTTCTAATGAAATATACGGATAAAACTCATTCAACAAGTGATGAAAGCAAATGAAAGATTTATATATTAAAGAATTGTATTATTATTTAAATAATTGAATAAAAAATTGTATAAAATATTAAATATAAATATTAAATATTGAATAAGAAAATAATTTGTCAATTCTAGTGATTTTGTAATTTTTACTTATTTTTCCTTTTTTTGTAATAAAAATTTTGAACAAAAAAAATTACTCGAGCAAACAAAATTCCTGTTCATAATTAATTTATCCAGCAAAGAATATGATTTTAATGGTAAGAAAAC
>LBFM01000614.1:9537-22231 GCA_000988765.1 Achipteria coleoptrata | reverse complement strand
CCACCTCCTCCTCCTCCATAGCCTCCTGCTGAGCCACCTCCAGAGCCTCCTCCACTATAACCTCCACCTCCGCTACTGGCAGAGCAATCATAAGGACATATAGATGAAGAAAGCAACAAGATGATGGAGATATAATATTCCTGATCACAAAATAAGGAAACTTTCAAATTGTTTGTCAGTTTATAATAATTATTATTATGCTATCAATTAATAAATTTGTTTTAATCAATAAAATTTAATTCAATAGAAAAATTCAATTATTTACAGACATTACTTACTTTACTCATTATGGTATTGAAAATTATAGATCCAATTAAAATTTAATGACTGTTTTATTTGTTTAAAATAATAATTGCAAAAAGTTTTTAAAAACTATTCAAAAAGAAGTCGATTTTTTAGACATATTCTAATTGTAATCCTAAAAGATTGTGAGCCAAACAACTATATATACATATATATAAACTTTGCAAAAGATAATAGAAAATTCAAAAGTGGTAAAACTAGAATACCATTCTCTGGTCAATTCAGGCTCATTATAATCTTAAAGTCCTATTTAGATACTTGTTTAGTCAGAAATAGTAATATAATAATTTTAAAAAACGAATCCACTTCACTTTAAGGGTCGCCCGCTTCCAAAGAGTCGGTTTAAACATTTATTTGTGCCAATAACATGATAACACACTAATTTATTTATATGCTCTTCAACATTCTTTATCTTTTATTATACTAATTGATTATTCATTATTTATTGATATAATATATAATTTCTAATTTTTAAATCATCGGAGTAATTGATAAAAAGTGACATTTTTTCAATTATCATTTCACCATTTTACTTGATTGGTCAATCAATCAAATCGAGTTCTGCCCGGAATCACATCAAATTTCGCATTTGAATCAAAGATTTTCATTTAATTTAAGATTATTCCATTTATAGCTACAATTTCGCCGATAGATTTAATAAATGATGAGCAAGGGCAATAGCATTCTAGTAATTAAATTTTCCTGTTTTAACTAAATGACATTTAATTTAATTTGCATGTTACATTTTCTTAAAATTGTTTAAAGTAACTAATTTCTGTCAAATGTAGGACAAAACGGCTGATGATTTTATTTGGAATTTTGCTCACTTAGTTAGGAACTTTAAACTAGAACCACCTCTAGTCACCCCCTTGCTCATCCATTACTATATATAAAAATTGTTTGATAAATGCAATATTTAAAACTTGTTTGATATTATTTATAAAATAAGAAAGTTCTAAAAGTTCTAAAATGAATGAAAATACAGAAAATGATTAAATAATCAGTAAATTATTGTTGAGATGACCTAAAAAGCCAGAAATAATCCTAAAGAATATGAGAGAAGAAAAGACAATCGTATGTAAAGTTCTCTTTTTCTGTTCTTTTAAGTTACTGTAACAACACATCACTTAATACCAGTTCCTAAAATAATTTTATACTTGAGTTCAATGTCTTAATTGTTGTTTGAGATAAATGATTAAAAATGTTTAAAATAATTTCCTTTTATATATTGTTTACTCATTCCATTAAACTTTAATGTCTTTCCTATAAACATATATTCAATGTTAATTATATTAATCTAATATAATAACTGGGTGTGTGTGTGTGTGTGTGTGTGAAATCTATTTGCGAAAGCGAAATCATTTTGTTTATCAGTTACTTTATCATCACTTTTGTAAAAATGAGCCAAATTTAGTCAGAACTCTATATTTAGAAAATAATAATAAATATAAATTTGTTGTCAGAAAACATCAGAAAATTTCTATTCGAATAAAATAATTGATTAATAATTGGCACAAAAGTGGAAAATACGCTAAAATTTAACAAAAAATAAAATAAAAATATTATCCTGTGTTTGATTACTAACCAATATTGTGAATAACCAGCAATACTACTGTATTGCTAACTGAGTCCAACAATTCTGAGTACTTCTGAAATTCTGAAAAAGAAAACCTTTAGGTTTTGATTTGAAAAAATGAATACAAAATATTTGGTGAAAAATTTTAAAAAAAAAGTTGTGATAAAACTATTTATACTTTTTATTATGATTTGAGAATAAAATGTAAATTAATTTAATTTATTATAAAATTAAATAAGAATTTAAATTAAAGTCAATTTTGAATAATTAGTTGGAGTCATAGGAAACAGATTTGGTATTTCTTAAGCGTCTCTTTCGATCGGAGAACTCTTTTTCAGAGCAACAGATCTGACATATATAGAGATGATTACAAGGAGGGCCCCCACCGAAAGTCATTTGAAAGTATTCCCAAACAGAGTGCGAGAAAATAGTGCACAAGTCGTGAACTATCGGCGCTTTTAGGGGATCGACTGCATTGTGTTGACAGAGAAAATCACAGTTAGTTATTGGTCCCGGATCTGCAAATGTGTTGAAACGGTTGACCCATTGCTTTGACACATAGTACTGATGCTGAGACGACTCACTTCGGGACAGTTTCATCAGTTCCAGAGCTCTCAGACGACGTTTATTCATCTGATCGTTGGATTTGCGATAAAAGAGGACATAAGCGTCACAATTGGCCACCTGTTGCGGATCCACTGAAGTGACGTATTGATCGTCAAACTCATACCAGACCTGATTGTATTGGTTTAGTGCATACGCCGTGTAGTGACCCGACGCTGCAGTTCCCAAATGACAAATCACAGCAACCAAATCGTAAGTTGTCGTCAAACAGGTCTCGCGATCACAATCTGGTGCCATATATGAGGACATATCGAGTCCTGTCCATAGTTTTGTCATTAGAATAAGATTAAAGCAAATTAGATGAAGGATTACCTTCGAGAGGGAACGACACGTGACTCGATATTTTAGATGAATACATGAGCTCATGTCTAAACCTCTTCAGATGAATGCTTAAAATTTCTGGTAATTCTAAAACTTTAGAATATTTCACTCCATTTCGCAATTTTTTACATTTTTCACACGAATACATGTTATCCCCTCTGAGCTCATCCGCAGAGAAGAAAGCACTCAAACAATCCTGAAGTGTAACTGTCGGCCCTAAAATCCAAGCCATAAACCAATCAAACCATTCCCAGAGCCAACTGTAAATTCCGGTGACGTTATCTTTGGTCAAATCAATTAGTGAACTACTCATTGGATGCACACCAGAGCTAACAGTTTGACTCAGATTTTGAAGAGTTGACAGATGAGAGAGTTGTTGCTGTTGTTGTCTTAACATAACTAACTGTTCCCTACTAGGAATAGGTAGCGATAAATCTTGAAATGTCTCTCTAGTGGTCGATATATTATCACATTTAAGGCATTGAACTGAACTAATAATTCTTCCGTCGAATATATCACTGATTATACTCCGATAAGCGGTTACTCGAGTTCTGCTCTTATCGTTCGATTGCTTCTTAGGACTCTTTGTCTCAACTGTTTGTGACTGCATTGAGCTCTGGTTCTGATCAACACTCGAATAGATTTCCGTATTGACCAAAATATTAGACATCGACCGACTCGTTGCAGACCCTATTGACGATCCACTGGGATTGGCTAAAAGGCTGTCCACTTCAATTTGGTTATCGGCTTTAACTACTATCTCCTCATTGTTGTCACCATTTAAATCAGTCTCGTCTTCACCACCAAAAGTACTCTTCTCTGAACTGAGGCCAGAATCACAGGTCTCGTAATCGGCGTCGGAATCGGTTTCTGAATCGCTATCTATTTTATTGCCGGTTATTATATCTTCATTTGTATTAATTTCAGCATTACTTCTATTACAGTAGCGATTGCCGTGTGCTAAACACTGAACCTCATTATAATGAACTTCTTTTAGTTCTTCGTGCAATTGGTCCAAAAAGCATCGCAAGAACTCCTGTGCGTCCTGTTGTGTATACCCTCTAAACAGCGGAAAAATAGATTTGATTCCGTGGGCTATACCAGTGGGCACCACATAAGAGGGCCGCCGATTGTCCCAAATCTCTTTAATTAGACGACAATAACTTCTTGCGATTCCAGGCTTACGAATATATGATTGACAGTCGAGCATAAATCGGGTCAATTGGGGACAGTTGGACAGGGATTGAAGCGCTGCATTCATATAACAAGTGTTCCCTAAGTTCTGAAGACCTGTCAGACCTCTCGGTTTTGATTCTGAATCTAAAAGAAGAGTTCGTTTTAATTAAAGATAATATTTTGGCTAAAATAAGACAAACCGATAAGCACTTCCTCCTCATCAGTAGTGTCTTCATCTGTAATGTCTGCGACATAGACCTGATTTGCGAGAATCGGTCGCTTCTCATCACTGATCGTAACGCTATTATGAGAAGAGGCGGAGGACTGCGGACCGCAGTTATCGATAAAAATTTCTGTCTGACACTCATAACACCAGATCCTGAATGTGGTTGAGTTGAGTGTCAAACGATGGCTTCGATTTAGCCGATAGTGTTGTGTCGAGTGATCGCTCACTCCTTCACCACAACCAGTAAATAAATCACACGAATCAGTGACACAAATCCATAGATTGGGTCCACCGCTACCACAGATCCGACAACAGTTACGACTAAGAATATCATCCAATGAAAAGTTGGCCATTTGTGAGACGTGTTCACAAGAACTATACATTACTGGAGATGACATTCCCTTCAAATCACTACTCTTTCAGATTGTATTTAACTTTCAAAGACTTTAATTCAAAACTCTTCACTTAAAAAATGTCTAAAAATGTTTAAATTAGTTCAGCTGATTGACCATCGATTGCGATCACATTTAACCACTAAACAAGAATATACACATCAAATGAATGACCACAAGTATGTAATTAAGATATTATACCAAAATAATGGCAATAAATAAACTGTAATTGAATTTAATTAAAAGTCAATTAAAGTCAATCATAATTTGTTTATTATTTTAACGTTTAATGAGTTTTCAGTTTTTAGCGAAACATAAATAATGTCTACAAATGTGAGACCGAAATAAACAAATCAACAATTTATCAGTCATTGAAATATCCAAATATCCAAATATCCAAATATCCAAGAATATCTCATTTCAATCCAAGGATATGTTTATTCTTTTAAAGATCGCCTCTAAAAAAGTGATTTATAGCCACAAAATAGTTTATATAAGTTTAAAGTAATTAATTAATTAGGGATTTGTTGTGTTTTATTGGAGTCAAACAAAATATAAAATATATTCAAATATTAAAAAACACTGAAATTATTGTAAAAATAGATTCTATTATAAATTGAATGAGTGGTCAGCGCTCTAATTGTGATCTTTGTATGGCATCGTTCACCACATCTCTCATGTGTTGCATAACTTGTCGTGGATTTGGTGAACCGATTACAGCGCTTCCTGAGACGATCCAATTGGCGCCAGCGTTGGCGCACTCACTGATAGTGTTGGGTCCAACCCCTCCATCAACTTCTATGTCCAGTTGACGAAAGGTCTGACGCAAAGTCTGAACCTTTGACATCATATTTGACATAAACTTCTGTCCGCCTATAATACAGACAAATATATTAATCCAATGATCACTCAAAATCAACACAATATAAGACCAAATCCGGGCTCAACAGTCATAACGAGGACACAGTCCACGCGTTCCACAAATGGTAACACAGACTCGACCGGAGTGTCCGGTTTTAGAGCGATTCCAACACGCATTTGGGCCTCTTTTACGAGTCTTATGCACTCATTTACCTCTTCATTAGTATTAAGCGCTTCCAAATGAAAGACATACTGATTGGCACCGCTATCAGCCATTGTCTGAATCCATTTTTTCGGTTCACTGACCATCATATGCATGTCAAACGTGGCCACAGGAATGGCTCGTCTCAGACACGACACCATTGGGTGACCAAATGTCAGATTTGGCACAAAGTGTCCGTCCATTACATCTAAATGCAAATAATCTGCGCCTGAATTTAATAACCGCTTCGACTCATCGGCCAAAGAGGACAGATCTGCGTTCAGAATAGACGGTCCGATTTGGGCTCTCAAACAACTCATTCTTTTCTACAATTTTTATATCAAAGATAATACAAAAAACAGATCTAATTTTCCACTGATATTATCCACTGATAGTAAATCTGATAAATAATTAATAGATTATTACAACAAATGGTTATAATTTGTTAGTTTTGAACACAAAAAACTTAATTCAATTAAATTTAAATTACATTAAATTAATTAAATTTAAAGAGAAATTGTAGTGAAAATAATTAAAAGCAAATAAGAGATTAAATTTGTTTAAAACTGATTACAATAAACAGAGAATTGATTTAAATATCTGACGGAAGAAATGATTAAATAAATAAAATGTTTAAATATCTGATTAATACAAGAAATACGTAAACAAATGAAATGTTTGGCGTATTGTATGAGTGGTTGTGCGTTGAGAGCAAAGACTGAGTCCACAACAGTGCCAACAAAGATATTACACAAAATTATATTGAAATCTATTGCAGACTATGTTTTCTCTCAAATTATTGTGTCATTTGTGTCGACTCTATTGACGCCATTTTCCAGTGAAGACAAACATTTCCGATACAATTATTATATTAATTGGATTTAAATATCATTTCAATCCATTATTTTAACGTTAATTTATTTTTCTTTACAATAAGTCAATGAATTAATTATATTTATTTAGGAATTGATTTGATTTAAAGTCCATTAATTTTTAACCCAAATATTGTTTTTGAAAATACTGTAAATGAATTGAATTGTCTTCACATCAATAGTTATAATACATTAAACACAGCATTGAATACAATCAAAACCTGAGATAATTGTTTCGATGGCCTCAAGTAGTGTGTCGTCGAGGAGTGAGTTCATTGTAGGCGCCAAATACCGATTGGTCCGAAAGATAGGCTCCGGGAGCTTCGGTGACATCTATTTAGGTATTGACAGACCCTTTGTTTGGCACACTTTTTCACCACTTATTCTCATTATTAGGTATAAACATAACTAATGGCGAAGAGGTTGGCGTTAAGTTAGAGTCGACTAAAGCACGACATCCGCAGCTGTTATATGAGTCCAAACTTTATAAGCTATTACAGGGAGGGGTCGGTATCCCTCACATCAGATGGTATGCCAATCACCTGACTCTCAATATTGTAATTAATTGGTGTTAATGTTTAGGTACGGACAGGAACGGGACTATAATGTTCTTGTGATGGATCTGTTGGGTCCGAGTCTGGAAGATTTGTTTAACTTCTGTTCGCGTCGGTTCACAATGAAGACGGTGCTAATGTTGGCCGACCAGATGATTGGCCGCATTGAGTTCGTCCACAACAAGAACTTCATTCATAGAGACATAAAACCCGACAACTTTTTGATGGGAATCGGAAGGCATTGCAATAAACTATTTCTAATAGATTTCGGTCTCGCAAAGAAGTACAGAGACAACCGCACCCGACAACACATACCCTACAGAGAGGACAAGAACCTGACCGGAACCGCCCGTTACGCCTCCATTAATGCACATTTGGGTAATGTTTACACTAAATGCTATCAATTGTCTGACATTTTGTTTAATGAAAAGGTATCGAACAGTCGCGTCGGGACGACATGGAGTCATTGGGTTATGTGTTGATGTACTTCAATAGGGGATCCCTTCCCTGGCAGGGACTCAAAGCGGCCACAAAAAAACAAAAGTATGAAAAGATATCCGAGAAAAAGATGTCGACACCTATAGAGACGTTATGTAAGGGATATCCGGCAGAGTTTTCAATGTATCTGAACTACTGTCGGGGCTTACGTTTCGAGGAGGCGCCCGACTATATGTATTTAAGACAATTATTCCGGATTCTGTTCCGCACTCTTAACCATCAGTACGACTACATCTTTGATTGGACCATGCTGAAACAAAAGGCGGCACAACAGTCAGCCGCTCAGTCCGGGGGCTCATCACAGAACGTGGCGGCCACCGGCGCCACCGGAACCCGTTAGACGAGCTGTGACTGAAGCAGTGCATGGGTTCAATACTTATCCAAATAGAACTGATTGTTCACTAATTCAATGCTGTCTACACTCTATTACATTATAATTATTATTATTAACTCTTATTATATATTAATTGGTGTTTAACTTTGAACTCATATCTGTTCGAAGGATTGACTCACTTTTTGTTTAACACATTTGTTGGCAAAAATGTCAATCAAATGATTGAATGAAAAGTCATTATTTGAAATATAAGTCCAAACAAATAATGACTAATAATTATATAAATATTAATAATTTTCTGTTCAAAATAGTTGTTAAAACAAAAACTCTTACTTTCAATTGATATATAAATTACTCTCTAATTATAATTATTATTAATCTTATTATTATTATTCCATTATTACAATTGATTTGATTTGGTATCAGTTAAAAGACTTAAACCTTTAATTGATATTATTTTTTAAATGTAATTATTTGAATGTAATCGCAATACATTGAAAGCCATTAAAAGAAATAACTGATAATATCTTTAAATTAATTTCTTATTATTTTAGTCTCATATTAATAATGAGTTAATAATTGGTGAGAATATCCGGAACATCACATTTGATATCTAATTATCACTAATTGATCGCTAATCCAATATTTAAATTCAATTAAAAGCAATAAACACTAAATATTAAGTTTTTTTTAGGAAAATATTGATTTTTTTATCAATTGTTCAAAAAATACAATAAATATATGAAATAACAGATATATAAATGATTTAAAAATATAATAAATGAGCAAAAATTATTCAATGGATCTAATGTTCAACAGTTGTGTCAAATAATTGCAAATAAGTATATATTTCTTCAAAAATAGTTAATCTCTATTTTAAACCAAAAGCCAACTGAAGGCCAATCAACTGATCTGTTGATAGTTTTGGACTAAATGTCGTATCGATTGTCTTAATTAGAAATCTCAAAGAAAGGCACACAGAATAAAGTGATTCAGTATTAAGTGGCGAATAAATAATTGTTAAAATTTTAATAAAAATCGTTTTTACGCGAATTTGGAGTATTGGAAAGCAATGCGTTTTCCAATGAGTTTCGAGAACGCGAACGATTCAACGCTTGCCTTCGATCTAAAAGACACTCAAAATTAGTAATTAATAGTTAATATAAATGTCAATACCGTTGGGATTAATGGGTCTCTGCTGTCTCTTGCGTTTTGGCTGTGGAAACGCAGAGCCCGTTTGAAGCGCTTCGAGAAGGCTGTCCATAACGCCCTGTCCCTCTTGTTCTTTAGCGATATCAATATTAACACACTTTGATTTGCGCTCCAGTTTCTCCTTCTCCGCCTTTTCCTTAGCCTTCTGTGCGCGCCTCACCTTCTCCTCCATTTCCCTTTTTTTGATGTTCTCGTTCTTTGCTTCGATGAACTGATCTTTAAATGACTTAATATCGTTGAAGAACTCATCCATTGTATACTTCTTTGAGTCAAAAGAATAGTATTCTGCGATCTTCTGATATAGTCTTTCCATTTTAGCAAACATTTGTTCCATTAGTAGGAACTGGTCTTTGGCTTCGACTACGAATTTGGTCATAATTTCGCCGAATTTATCCTCACTATTGATTGGCTTAAAGTTTTTCAAATCTAACTCCAAATCTTTGATACTTTTTCGCATTGAATTCAGGTTTTTCTGTGTTTGTTCGGGAGATACTGTTCCACAGTTTGGGTCAAAATAACAAGAGTTAGACAATAATTTTAATAATCAATTCAAAGACTAACCTCTGGAGGCTTTGTCCACATGAATGATCTCTTCCCAGAAATTAAGACAATTCGGATGCTTTTGTTCGACAATTTGGGCCAAAAAGTGTAAAAGTGTTGTCTTATTGTCGGCAGCTTTGGTTGAACTAAGTTTTGGCAGAAAACTAATCTCAAAGCCAATTGCCTGAGCGTTTCGGGAACCAGCGTTCATATAATTACCGATTGCCAGAACCAATTTGACTATCATTGCAAACTTTGACGATTTGCGCAGCTCTTCACAAGCAGTGGTCGCGTTAACAATATCTGGTTTTATGTCCTGAACAGACTCTTGGTATTTCATTTTGAAAGAAATGGCATTAAGTCTTTTGACCAAACCTTTGATTGAACCCAACTATTGGTGACAACAGATTAAAAGCAGTGATAAAAGCGATAAAAATAATGTCACTTACAGTGAGTGCAAACTTCTCTGCTTCGTGTAAACTATCGATTTGATTGCGAGACTCTTCCAGTCTCTGGAGCTGATCCACTGGTGGTAGATATCGAAGAATCTGTTGGAGAATTGTTTCACTTAAGTCTTCTTCATTCACAGAAATTATGTGATTTCTCAGCTCTTCAGCTGACATCTTGACTGAACCCAAGAGAATCACTATTTGTTTGAATAATAATTAAATAAATAAATTAAAATCTAAACAAAATAAAAATCAATAATTAATACGAACTTAAATTTTGTGCCGCTTTTGGGTCTAAAACTTTGAGTTCTTTAGTCTTTTTAATGGTTAGAATCCTATCACTAGTATTTGACACTTCCTTATGAATGCGAGCCTTTGGATCAGAGGAAAAGTATTGCGACAATGAATCGAAAACATCCTCCCCTACGAACTGGTCATCACTCTTGACTTCAACCCAAATAGAGTCCTCACATATTTTAGTGGGCGTTAACTGAAATCAAAAATCATTAACTTTTAATAAATTAAAGAAAAACATATTTTAAGAGTAATTGGAGTCTAATTCTATTTTTAACGAATGACTGGTCAGACAAATGGCAAGTAGTGTTCATTTGGTACTTGCAATACATTGCAAAACAATACAATTAGTCTATTGGCTGGAAAAGCAAACCTTTTTCCAATTGGGTTTCTTTAGTGGCGTTTTTGGTTCATATTTTTTACGTTTAATATCGTAAGGAAACTCTACTGCACTCGGAGTTATGCCAAATGAGGGTAAACCAAATGGCGGCGGCGGAGGTGGACCTCCCATTCCAGGCAGTGGTGGAGGCGGTGGAGGTCCTCCACCTGGCAATGGTGGTGGAGGTGGAGGTCCGCCGCCCATAGGAGGTAAAGGTGGCGGTGGCGGTATTGAGGCACTACCCGGTAGAGGAGGAGGCGGTGGGATATTGGAAGCATTTGGAATAGGCGGAGGTATAGGTATCGCCGATTGGTTTAGATTTAATTTGACTAAAGAATTGTTGGCTGAGTTTTCCAGTTGTTGTAGTCTTGTCTGCAACTGTTGGAGCTTTGCCTCCGTCTCCTCTTTTGCAGTGAGCGCTTCCTCCAGGTTCTTGTTTAGTTCTGAACTGATCTTTTGGTCCTCTTCTTTGGATCGTTCAACGATATGGTCGATGACATAATCCACTTCTATTTTGAATCGTTTTGTGTGCCGAAAGTCAGGGTCCACACCATTTCGATGTAAAACTATTTGTGAAACACATTCCTCTATCAGTCGATAATAGGCAGGACTTAACATAAATTGAAAACAATTGTTAAAAATTAGAATAAATAAGAAGAGAGTAAAACATACCGCGAATAGACATCATCTCTGATAAGCAATAAGTGTTGAAATATTGAAAGCAAATGGTTTTCTGCGGGTGTATTGCGAACACTGTTTCGGATAAGATTAGAGCACTCGTCGACGTCATCCAATTCGAAGCGAATATTTTCGTACCGTTGGGTCAGTTCTTCAAAATCCTCGTCCTTAGCGTTATTGAAGACATTAATCATATCCAGGAGTTTGTCGTTCGGACTCTTTATTTGAGTTGTCTTTTGGCTGATATCTTCCGAATCGTTATTCTGTTGAAGGAGTGGTAACAGTGATTCCTCCCAAATGTCATAAAAACCAGTTCTGAAAAACTCATTCCGTAAATGAAGTCTGAAGTCAAGGTCTTCATTGTTTGTGAACAGGGCATTAATCAATTGCATACAGGCCAATCTGAGACCAACATTGGCAGTGTCTTGCATGCCCTCGATTATCGGCGCAAACCTGTCCTCTCTGGCATTGAGTTCAGCACATATGGTGATGGCTTCGAGCACTTTGTAGTGACCATTAATACCGTCCTTATTAACTAAACAGACGGCAGCCAACAGTTCTGCCACTTCGCTCATCAGAGTAGTCAGTTTGGGGTCTATACTACGGGCCAATATTGTCAGCGCCTCCTTGTGCTCAAACACTTGATTAAAGCCGGCCTTAAATTTAGATAAACGGATCAAAGTATTAGCAAAATATGATTCAAATAAACGATAAATATATTGATTACCGTATTATTCATTAATGCTTTTAAGCATTTGATGCACTCGTGCTGTACTTTAATCGTCTGACGACTAATGCTCTGCGATTGATAACAGTTGTTAAGAATGGCCAGAATGCAAGTGAGCCCTTGATTTTGGCCAAACTGCTTAACCCAAGACACCGGCTTATTTGTCAGCTCTATTCGCAGCGATTCTATCGTTCGGTACAGTTTGTCACTATTGATGTCAGAGCTGTTCTCTTCAAAGAACTTCACGTAATCGGTTGGAGTGACAAATCGGGAGCGATTGGATGCAAACTTCTGTTTGTAGTGTTGGGCTAACATTGTCTTCTTGGCCTCCATTCGACTCTGACGTAAAGGATTCTTCTTTTCTTCACTTAAATTCATGTCATCCTTAAGAACAACAATATTAAGAGTATATTAATCGACGAAATACTTATTTATCAATAAATACTATTCTATAAACACAACAATTATTAAAAACA
>LBFM01000611.1:9883-21641 GCA_000988765.1 Achipteria coleoptrata | reverse complement strand
TTAATTGCTATAAACCTGTGTATAATTGGATGTAATTAAAATTAAAAAATAGATGAATAAACAACAAAATAGTGGTTTCGTTAGATATCAAGAGATAATAAATTAATTTCTTCGAACAATATTTCATTTTTACACTTTTAAAACATTTAAAACTTTAGGATCTTTTACGACAATAATTGTCATAAATTTTGTTCACAATTACTAGAGTTTAAACAATTATTATTATTACTTAAAATTAACAACAGATCAAAATTATTAAACAAAATTAACAACTAGGTTGAACAATTTAATAATATGTTAACCTTGTAATCTGCTTTAAGTTTTTGTTGTTACTCTGGAGTCTAACCTTTCCATATTAACAACTAATAAATTCAGTATAAATTTTATTTGAATATAAAACTTATTGTGTTTACGATTTGTTCCCAATTCATACCTCAGATAAAACATGAAAAACACTGGAATTAAAAGTAAATAACAATAATTTTTGCACTAAATGTTAGGTTATTCTAATAAAAATCAAAATAATAAGATTTCAGAGAAATAGAAAATAAAAAAAGTATATCTAATATATACTAAAGTCTATTATTACACATTAGAATATCTGATTTTTACTGAAAATAAGAAAACTGATTTTTATTAGTTTTTATTTATGATCAAGATCATTAAAATCTCACCCCATTGTGTCTCAAATTGAAAATTAGTCATCAAATTATATAAAATATAAGTTATTTTCTGAAATTATTTTTATTAGTTCTTAAAAATAGACTTTCATTAAAAAAAATTATTGATTTTTAAATATTTTAATGATTTCTTATCTGTAATTCAAAGAAAAGCCTTAAAAGTGGTTAAGACTCTACGGTTAGAGTATTCAGTGATTTGTTCGTAGAATATTCTGGTAGTGAGTACTGAGTCAGTACTGGTAGTACAGTCAGACCCGGCAAAAGGTGACTCGGATATAAAGGAAAACCTATATAAGCCGGGGATTTGGGAAGCACCGGCAGTTCCTATGGAGTTTAATCTTCAAAATCCCACCAATAAGTGAATCTCAAATAAGCAAAACCCGGGTATAAGTGACTGGAAATTTGTGCACCTCCAGTATTAGCTGTACCTTGATATAAGCGAATTTCATCATACTTTATGATTGCTCAGTTTAATATTTTAGTGACGTATATTCAATACAACTTATTTATTAGATTTTTGGCAAAATTATACACAAAAAGACAATAAACATGTTTTTATTGATATTAAATGATAAAAATATATCTTTTTTGAAATTATGAATAATTTTATGAAATTATGAAAATAGAAAGAAGTTTATAGAATAGTCAAAAACAATTGTCTTTAAGTATTTTTAGTAACAAATAAATTATGCTAATAAAGTCTTTATCTAAAATATTTGTTCGACCCGGGTATAAGTCAGAATCGGATATAAGGATAATAGTAAGGACTGGCTTATTAACGGGTGTAACTGTGCTATTATATGTTGTAATTAGTGTAAAGTCCCGGAGCGGTCGATATCTGGTTTTGGTGGTGACGTCAGAGTTGTTATATAGAGTGTATTTGAGGCGCTGTTAACATCACCAGTGGTTCAGTAGTTCACAGACTATATCACACAAAATAATACGTTTGATTGCGGTATGAATTTAGACATCGATCTGAAGAGTCAACTCAATTGTCAATCAATTAACCAACGCTTTGAAATAATGCCATCAGTTATGAGTAGTAATCCTTCAGAGCTCAGGTATGCTATGATTTTGTCTTTAAAATAGACATTTAGTCACTATTTTAGATGTCTTTTAAAATCGATATTTATTTTAGTTTTTAAACAAAACTTTAAAAGCATTGCATTAATTGACGCACAAAATGGTTGACTAATTGACTCATTATTTCATTATTTTTGATTTAAATCCTATTAATTATTATTAAAATAGTTTTAACACTAATTTTGATTTCATTTGTCAACAAAAAAACTTACTATTAATTAGTATTAATTAGTATTAATTTACTACTATTTTGAGACTAAATAAAAGAAATCTTAATTTAAGGCAAACTTTTGGTTAAAATTTTGATATAATATTTTGTAAAACAATTATTTATTTACTTAAATGAGTGAATAAATGAGTGAATTATTCGTATTTTAAACATATTTTTTATTTTAAAGTCGTTTTTCTCGAAATTTGGAAAGAATTTCAATGAATGGAAAATAACCACTGATTTCGTTGTCTTAAGTAATAAGTCTTAAGATATATCCAAAACTGGTTATAGAAATGACTCTTAATTTTTGGTTTTTTAAAAGAAAATTAAATACAATTTTTAAAAAAGCAGTTAAAAACAAATACAGAAAACAGTCAATAATTAACTCATTAATAGTTTTAAAGCAAATGTTTTGACACTCAATTCACACCTCTTTTTAATGTTTTGATGAAAAACAGTCTTTTATTTAATACAATCAAAATATTTATTGAATTAGAGTTCAAAGTCTTAATTAAATTTTGTTTATATTTTGTCAGATATTCTCTGATTAAATATTTTCAATTGAAATGAGATTTTTAAACACAATTTCTTTCATAAAAGTATTTTTGTTAATAGATATTGAATTTTCACTTATATTTCAAATACAAAACAAATGTTGATATTTAAAAGTCTATTCAAATAATAATTTAATATATTTTTATTGGAATAATAAAAAGGACCGCATCTCACATGCAATGAGAGAACTTTTGTGACCTTTTCTTACATTTTGTCATAATATATAAGATTTCATTTCGATATCGATTTGCTTTTTATATTAAATATGAATTCCTGTTTCAGACCAATGCTTTCCTTTACATTCAATAATTTTTATATTCAAACCTTATTTTTTAGCCATTCCTTCAGATAACAAATCTTTTTGAATCAAAATTTCGAAATGACATCAAAAAGTGATTACAACATATTTTATTCAATTAAATGGTTTTGCAATCAATTATTAGTTTAATCTCAGAATATTTCAATTGTTTTATTGATTTTTTGTCATTATTTTAGGAATTAGTGATAAGAAAAACATTGAAATATTAATAAAATATAGAAAATTGATTTCGTCTTTAAATCTTAAATTTTGAGAAAAACAAATCAATTGAAAGATATATTAATGATTAGATTAAATATAATTAGATTTAGGAAACGTTTGCATTCAATTTTAAGACAATAATCATAATTATTAAGTGTTTAATCGATAACTACTTTACTGTTTATCGCAATTCTCTGATTAATCAGCGATTAATTGTCAAATCAATTGTTTTAACACAAGATATCATTGAACTGAATATTTAGTCAATTGTTAACTGAATTATTTGATTAAACTCTTAGCGAATCGATTGTTTATTTCAACAATTTTTAGTTGGATTTCATCCAAAATTGATATAATTTTGAGTGTTTTTCAGATATGATGTGATTTAGTCTTAATATTGAGTCAATAGTTTCTTATCAATCAATTTTTGAATCGATATCTTATTTGCATTTTTATTGTGTTTTGTATTTAAATTTAGTTCGAAATGAAATTATTTATAGTTTTGAGATCTAATTAAAGGTATTATATATTTATTGCCAACAAAATTACAAAAGACATTAACATTGAAAAAGCCTTCAATTCTTTTGGTGTCTAAATTTCACATGAATTTCAGAGCCAATAATATCTGCACTCATATGACATCCTCTATTGCGCAAACATTCAGTCTATTTTATGCCGTCCTTTCAATCGCCTCATTTTGGCTTTACTTCAAATATTTGTTTATTTCTTTCACTTTTAACTCGATATTCAACTTTTTATACATTTATTTCCATTGATTTTTTGCATAATAGTGCGTATAGACTACCTTTGCTCACAGTATAGCTATAGCCGGATAGTTTACCTAGTAGATACCTAGTTTGTTTTGTTTAGTTGACAAATAAATTGTCCGTGTCATGGCAATGTCATTTTAAGGGCGGAGTTCGGTTAGAAGTGAATCTAAATTGATTGCAAGATTATAGCAATCGTTGGTCACACTATTCATTAATTTTGGTTATCCTTGAATTTTTTGGATCGAAGTCATATTCATAAATAATTTATGAATCAATGCTTTTATTCGATATTATATAACATTCTCTACTCAAAAACCATTCTTTGGGTTACAATAGGCTATAGTTTTGACAACTTTTCTCAATTTTGTTATCTATTCTTAAGAACAGTTTTAATCTCTATTTTGAGTGTTAATCAAAGTATAGCTTTAAATTCGTACTAATTTTATGGCCACTTATTATCTGATTTAATATCTTTGACCTAAAATCTGATTTATTTATTCTGTTTATGGGACAGTATGGGGCCATTGAGTCACTACTGTATTTCCTTGGGTACGGGGCCTCTGTGGTGCTCCTGATGTCCCTCAAAGTCCAATAATAGATGCAAATCGTGTTTCGTCGATATCATTGTCTGAGAGCAACGTTTTGGGCAAATATAGAGCTCCGCCTTCTATTGGAGAACTGACCAAACAGTCCCGTCAACACGCGATTCGTCTTACACTCAATATTCAACTCTTAGAGGGACACGACGTCGAGTGGGAAGCCATCATTTGGAAGGAAAATCTTTTCATTCATATTCCTAATGGAATTTCTTTGGATAACTCGAAAGAGGCGTTCATTAGTTTATTAGAGTTCGCAGAGGAAGAGCTCCAATGTATGCGAGTGACCGTCTATTTCGATAAAAACAGAACCGACAGAAGTATGTCTTCAATTTGAGCCCAATTTAATGATTTGTTTTAATTAAAATAATTTTTCAATTCCTCAGATGTTTTGATGCGTTTGTTTAGTTTCATCGGTTTTTCATTATTGGCACCCAATCATAGTCTGTCCCCCGAAGAGACTCCCGAAGACATGGTTTATATGGCTTACAGTATCTCCGGTTAAGACTTTGAGTCCTTTCTTTTCAATTATATAATCGACGTCTCATTCATCTGTTTCTAATAGTTATTCATTTAATTGTGTTGTCATTAGATTTGGTCTTTTATTAAATTTTTATTCAATAATTATATTTACTCTACTTATCCTTTATTAAAACCCCTACCGATTGGTCAGCGCTTCTCTACCTTTGAGTTCTCAAAGTGTTATCCAATACTTTATAATAATAATGAATTAATAAAATTAGTTGAAAAACATATACTCTTTGCTCGGATATCGACGATTAAATTCACGATTATATCAAATATATATAAATATATAATAAATGTTATTCTTATTTCTCTAAACAATTAATACATTCCTTAGCTTTTAATACATTTCTGAATATTTTTGTTGTTTTACTCTCAATATCTATATTACAAACGAACGAACAAACAGTTCTTCAAAAACAAATTGAATTTTATTTTCAGATTTTTATTTCACTAAACTTTTAAAGAAATTGTAATTAAAAATAATTTGTTTCCAATAAAAGCTAAGACAATGAAATGAAATGAAATATTTATTTTTATTTTTCAAAATTATTCACTCATTTTTGGAGAGTATTTAAAATTTAATAATCGATAATATTTTGAGAAAATGATAAAACATTGAATCAAACGATCGGTAAATCTAAGAATAGAAGAATTGGTTAATAATTAATGAATTAAATATTCATTTTTTATGTTTAAATGAAGTATTTCTTAGATTCAAAAAATGTTGAATTAATAATCAATGAATTGAACGACAATTAAAGATAATTTGTGTCTATTTTCTGATAGCATTGATGTAAGCGCTGTGAATAGAGTGCAAGAAATCGGCGTCATTTTGAAGTAAATGGATTAATGTCTGCTTCAACTGTTCCATAGTTAGCGTCGAGACAGCGGACGCCTTCTCTTTGTTGGCCATAAGTGATAGAAATGTCTGATTGAATATAGAATTGTTGTTAACACCAATGGGTTGTTGTTGTTGTGGACTGAATGCGATCGGACTTTGACTTTGAGTCAATGTAGTCATCGATTCGTTTGCAATCATTTTTGGTTTACAGCTTTGATTGGTTAACATCGCAGGTGTTATCACATCATTAAGGAGCGGGTCTTCCAGTGTCTGGGCTTCACTTGGAATGGCGGGCATTGAAGAGACTGCTTGTGGCCCACAATTGATATGTGACTCAAATAACTGGTGGACCTGAAGTGATAACTTCTGCGGCTGTAATGAAATGTGTGGATGTATTGGCAATCTTTGTGTGTTCTGTCCATTCAATACTGTTCTTTGATTTAGTTTGTCCTCAGCGTTGATATCCATTGTGAACAGCTTTTTAAGAATATCACTAGAATTGGACCGATTCTGAGTGGAGTTGTGGTTCTGTTCCGTCAATTTATTGATTATTACTTCAAGTCTTTGACTGAAGTTTTTGCAGTCGTTTTCGTCATAAAACCAAATACAATAGATTTCGTTCTTTGAATTCTTATATAAGAGGTATGGAATCGTTATATTGATGTCGAAGTTGTGGTCAATTGATTGCAACATATTTGTGGTATTCAAGCGATTAATTACCACAAATCCATAGTTTGGAGCCATTTGTCTGTGGACTACAAACATCGAGCCCTCAATCTCTTTGCGCTCCCATTCGTTGGAAGTGTTACTGAACTTATAGACAGCGCACTGACCACAAGTCAGAAGAATTTCATCGATTGACGGATCCATTTGTTTCAAAGACCGTAAATTAATTACTTCTTCATTACAGTCGCCAATCATTTGATTCCCCGATTTTGCCATTTATTCTCAATAATCGAAGTCTTTTTGATATAAAATTTTCAATTATTAAGTGATGTTATCCTTAAAAATATTAATTAAATTATAATTAAAATTCAGTAAATAATCCAAACAATAGATGTTAAGAGACTTAAAGACGTTTTGGTTTTATATTTAATACTTTAATTCAAAACAAATAACGTTTCACTCAATTATTCGCCCCTTTTTTAAACCCCCAAAATAAAGCCCTTTTCAATGAATATAAGCTGAGTGTAATGAGAGGAGGGGGAGGAGGGGNNNGCTACTAGTAGCTTAAAGTAAATATTAATTAAACCATTAAACCATAAATAAAATATGTTATCGTGGTAGTCGTAGCAGTTTTCGTTGAACGCTTGTTTATTAGTGTAACTTGATTTGTGAACTAAAATCATCAAGTTCAATAAGACTTTTGAAAACTAACAATAAATTATATTTCCTCTTAAAATTGTCTCTGAGTAATGACACTTGACTCAAGTGATCAGAGTTATTTTTAATTCTCATAAATGACTCATAATAAAGTAACACTCAGAATAATTATTAGCATGATCAATTTCAAATTGACAATTTGTGATCAATTAGTTGACTCCGTAGTGATCTCTAGTGACTTATTTTTATACTAAATTTTTATTAATCTATTAATTGATTTATTTTTATCAGTAATTAATTGTTAAATCATTTATCGAAATATTTTTATATCTTTTGTTTATTTATCTCTATTTTAGGTATTTTTGTGTTTCAATTCAATGAATGATTATTTGATATTAAAATGTCAAAAAGGAACGGATCTGAGGTCAAAGTTGTCATATTAGGTCCACAGGGTTTGTCTTATTTTCATTTATATTAAAAAGATATAAAAATTTGATACCCATATAGGCGTTGGAAAGACTAGTCTTGTAATGAGATATACCGGCAAAAAGTTTAGCCGAAGTGTCGCTCCTACTATCGGTTCCTCATATTTTCCGTATAATATCATAATTAGAGACACAATTCTTCATTTGGAGATTTGGGACACCGCAGGACAGGAGAGGTTTAGAGCAATGGCTCCACTTTATTACCGCAACGCAAAGGCAGCTCTCGTTGTCTATGATATCACATGTTATGAGACATTTCTCGCTCTTAAAATTTGGGTCAGAGGTCTGTCCACTAAATATAATTATAAATAAATGGTATAATTAAATGATTTGTCGACAGAATTGCTCCGAAATGTCGAGAATTCAGTTATCGTTTGTATTGTCGGCAATAAACTTGATTTGGAGTCCGAAAGAAGGGTCACAACCAGTGAGGCCGAGGCCTACGCTATGAGTATAAATGCGGACTACTTTGAGACGTCGGCTCTAACCCATACCGGCATTACTGAAGTGTTTTCGTGTATCGCAAATAAGATGACTCGACTTAACGATAATAAGTGTCACACTTTTAGTTATGGCGAAAGTCTTGACTACAGTTTTGCCGATAATTATATTCAAAACCAAAACAAATTAGATCTCAATAATAGTTCCAAAGAAAAAGGTTTCAGTTGTTGTAGAAATTAATCCACAAATTATACACCGATTTGTTTGCACTCATATTTTAATTACATATCAAACTCTTGAAAACACTTAATTTATAACATTTTTTTCGTTTGTTTTTTTCAATTAGCTTTTTATCAGTATTTTTATAAAAGAGTTAAATATTTCTGATAAATAACTCTAATATTTATAATGAATTTAAAATGTATTTTATATAAATTTCTAATAAAAATTCAAAATAAAGATCGAAAATTAAAAAATCTATCACTTTTTGAATAGATGCACTGATGGATGATGGTTAAATTGAAGCATGATACATTTATCAATGCAATAATCAAAACATTTTTTTTGCAGAAAAATGAATATTTTTTGAATTATGCGCTCAAATCTCAAAAACAAAAAAAATTTCATAAAATGTTGTAATTTATGGTAAAAAGTGATAAAATATTTACGTTTTTTGATTCAAAATAATGTTTGAAATAAAGTTTTGTTTTGAATTAAATTAAATTTAAATGAATTGAATATATATTTAAAATAATATTAAAACATAAGTGAATGAAATGTCTGTAAAGAGAGACTCATTAGTAAAGGAATCGTTATATGATTTGATTGGTTTTGTGGATAAGTCGACGATTAAATTTGTTAACCATTTAATCGACAAATCGTTAGACATCGAAGAATTCAAGACTAAAGTGAGAAATGCTTTGGGAACTGATAGTCAACAAAAAGTGGATCAGTTTTCTGATCGATTGTGGACTCAATTCAGGAGTAATAAGATCTCCAAAAAGCGTAAAATCAAACAAAGAATCGAAGAATTTGACGAACCATTCAATAGTTCGCAAACTGAAGAAACAGCAGATAATAAGAGTGGTTCTAAACAGTCATACCTTTCCAATAAAGACAATGATAGCGAAGAATCAATGGATTCGGACGAAGAGGAAAGGGTTCGCGATTTGAAAGAAAGGGACGAATTTTCTGAAAGACTTAAACTAAAAGATAAAAACAAAACTCGAAATATTGCCATAAAAAATGATAAAAAGTCATACGAAGAGGCGGCCAAAAGACTCAAATTTGAAGCCGAAGACCGCAAAAAAGTTGTCCCAAAATTAAGAATTGAGTCCAGAAGAATGTATTTGGAAAAGAGAAAAGACGACAAATTAGCACTTCTTGAAGGAGACATCGCTGATGAAGAATATCTGTTTAGTGGCGAACGAATCACTGAAAAGGAAAAGGCAGACCTCGAGTATAGAAAATCAGTTCTTCAAATCGCTCGGGAATTCGATAGAGCGGGAGATATGGTTAAAGTGCAGAGATATCACATCCCAACAGAAGGAGAGGACAATCAATACGTCGAAGTGGACGACACCGAAAAGGCACCCAATGCTGAGCAGAGGAAATGGGAAGAGGAAAGACTGGGTATCGCTAGACTCAGGTTTGGGGCCAAAGACGCCAAACAAAAGTCTAAAAAACAATACGATTTAGTTATGGACGCAGAGATCGAATTCGTTCAGTCTTTGACTCTCGACGGACACAACTTTGAGGACGACATCGAACCCGAAGATCAGATCAAAACAAAAAAGGAATCGATTGATGAAACGCGTCGTTCGCTACCCATATATCCGTTTAGAGAGGATCTTATCGAAGCCATTAAAGTACATCAGGTGCTTATCATTGAAGGAGAGACCGGTTCCGGAAAGACTACACAAATTCCTCAATATTTATATGAAGCGGGATATTGTAGAGACAGTCAAAAAGTTGGATGTACTCAACCCCGAAGAGTGGCCGCTATGAGTGTTGCCTCTCGAGTGGCCGAAGAAATGGGTACTAAATTAGGTAATGAAGTCGGTTATAGTATACGATTTGAGGACTGCACGAGTGAACGGACTGTTCTCAAGTATATGACGGATGGAATGCTTTTACGAGAATTCCTTTCCGAACCTGATTTGGCCTCATATTCGGTGATTATTGTGGACGAAGCACACGAACGGACACTCCATACAGACGTTCTGTTCGGACTCGTCAAAGATATCGCACGATTTAGACCTGACCTCAAGTTATTAATATCTTCGGCGACACTCGACGCACAAAAGTTCAGTGAATTCTTCGACGACGCGCCTGTCTTTCGAATTCCTGGCCGACGCTTTCCCGTAGATATTTATTACACCAAAGCCCCCGAAGCAGACTATATCGAGGCCTGTGTCGTCACCATTCTTCAAATACATGTGACTCAACCTTTGGGTGATGTACTGGTGTTCCTTCCGGGACAGGAAGAGATAGAACAGACTCAGGAAAGACTTCAAGAAAGACAGCGTAAACTCGGGTCACGAATACGAGAGCTATTGATTCGTCCGATTTATTCGAATTTGCCGACGGATATGCAGTCACAGGTGTTTGAACCCACTCCTCCTAATTCACGTAAAGTAGTGTTGGCCACAAATATCGCGGAGACGTCGCTAACAATTGACAATATTATGTATGTAATAGATCCGGGATATTGCAAACAAAACAGCTTTAATCCACGCACAGGAATGGAGTCTCTAATTGTAGTTCCGATTTCAAAAGCCAGTGCTAATCAAAGGGCCGGCCGTTCAGGTCGTGTGGCCGCCGGCAAGTGTTTCAGATTATTTACTGCGTGGGCGTATCGGCACGAACTCGAAGATAATACCATTCCTGAAATACAAAGAGTCCATTTGGGAAATGTTGTGCTCACTCTTAAGAGTTTAGGAATCAATGATATCCTTCACTTTGACTTTTTAGACCCTCCACCGCATGAAACTCTTGTCTTAGCTTTGGAACAGTTATATGCTTTGGGAGCACTCAACCATTTAGGAGAACTGACACGACTCGGCAGAAGAATGGCTGAGTTTCCGGTGGACCCTATGATGTCTAAGACTTTGATTGCTTCTGAAAAATACAATTGCAGTGAAGATATTCTGACCATTTCTGCGATGTTGAGTGTAAACGCATCGGTATTTTATCGGCCGAAAGACAAAGCCATTCACGCAGACACCGCTCGAAAGAACTTTTTCCAATTGGGAGGCGACCACCTTATGCTCCTTCATGTCTACAATCAATGGCTAGAATCGGGTTATTCTCGTCAGTGGTGTCTCGAGAACTTCATTCAATACAGATCTATGTGCAGAGCCAGAGATGTGAGGGACCAATTGGAGGGACTCATGGAAAGGGTAGAGATTGAACTCAAGTCCAGTAATGACGATCACATCGTTATCAGGAAAGCCATAACTGCGGGTTATTTCTATCATACGGCACGACTCACCAAAACTGCCGGTAATTATAAGACAGTTAAGGGACAGCAGACTGTTCTCATTCATCCGAACTCTTCGCTATTTGAAGAGAAGCCCCGTTGGGTTCTGTACCACGAATTGGTTCTCACAACTAAAGAGTATATGAGACAAACCATTGAAATTGATTCGCAGTGGCTTTTAGAGGTCGCTCCTCATTATTATAAAGACAAAGAACTGGAGGACTCGGCCAACAAAAAAATGCCG
>LBFM01000610.1:15825-31764 GCA_000988765.1 Achipteria coleoptrata | reverse complement strand
ATCTCTCACACAAAGCAGATCTCGTTTGCGTTTTAGACAAGAGTGCAAAATCACAATCAGTTCCCGCGACTATAGCTGTCACTCCGGAAGGGATTATCAGATTCTGGCCTAACATTGCATATGATGGGCATTCCATTGAGACCATTGCCAATGATCTTCAGGGACAGGAATGCACTTCTCTTACAGATATTGAGCCTTTAGGCTGCATATTAGGCACGACTACCAGTTCTTTAGTCCACATAACAGTCAATAACATTGAGGGCCAAAACACAATCATATGCCGAACCCTTAAAGTACCGCAGGGGGTGTTGGCTGGCTTTGGTCGTAAAGTGAGTTCTCTATTGTTTGGTTCAATGCCGGCCACTCAGTCAACAGAAACCAAACAATTGTTTAAAATCGTTCGAAGCTATTCTTCTAATGCTTCCGATGAAACTCAAGACGATGTCTACATTTGGGTCTTATCTAATGTTTCCGTTCAAAAGTGGCGAATAATTAATGAACAGTCGGATAGAGTTTAGTATTTTATTCATTAATATCACTACTAATTAGTAATTAATACAATTTTAATCGTTTTATCAGTTGATTGAAGACATAGATCTGGAGAAAGAAGTTAAGGACTCATTTCTCGAAGAAGTCTGGGTATTAATCACTTATAATTAGCTTTCAGTCAATTTTCTACTATAATACTAATTATCTGTTGATAAGAATCGAGAGACCACTCATCCGAACCAATTGAAAATATGGCTCATAGATATAGGCGTAAGAAAAGCGAATGAAATGCTTTTATTGGTGGCGTGTCTTAATGCCGATGTCTCGAATCAACTCTATTACGCTGTGGTCACATTCAGTGATACAAATCTGATCCCAGAGACGAATATATCGTTCAATTCGTTTACTGTTCTTCGAAATCATACCGTTTGTTACAGTGAAGAGGATGAGGAACAGCTCCTAAATTTGCATTTACTCTCTGGTCCTATCAATAGCCAAATGATTTATATATACAACACATCCCAAGTCTTAAGCGTTAAAAGTAATTAATAACTTTGTTTTGGTTTTATTGCATTGCGTTTAGTCTTTCGATTAAATAATTGTTTATTTTGTTCTTTTTTTGTCGATTTATCTGATGTTTGTCTAAATTGTCACAAAAGTCGGAAGTAATGAAATCGATTTAATTGATTTCGAGTCTCGAGACGATCGTCTTCTCGGGGCTGGCATTTGTGATGGATTTCCACTACTATTCACTAATAAAGACGGTCTCCTATCGATTATTCCTCATAAACAGGATATAAGGTATGGATTATAACACTTTTAGTTTCGTTTCAATGGACTCACTTTTTGTGATTTGTTGTACGTCTGAGTATTTCATTGATATTAAATGTCTTAAAGCGTTATATAATTTATGATTTATATCTTAAACCTAAACCTTATCAGTGATGTAATGGATGTCCAAAGCCTTGATGAGGATATCCTTCAAACTGGAGATAAAGTAATGGCATTGAAAAAGGCTTTTGTATTATTTACAAAAGGAGATCAAGTGGTGAGTCAACTCTTATAAACTTTTCGATTAAGGCTTGCAATCGATTAATTCGGAGTCAATTATAGGCTCGGAGTCAGTATTTTGTGAGTCAGTTATTCCCAACAATAGATTCAATGCCTGAAAATGAAAAACTCGACGATATTGTGGTTGCATTGAGTGCTCAGATATGCAATGAAATACCACATTCAGACCCTCGTTGGGCAGAATCGGGTGCTATCAGTCATTATCCCAACGAAACTCTAACCGTTTCCGTAATTATCACGAATCAAATCGAAGAAAAAATAAAAACCCATCGAATGCTTATAGAATTCCTAAAAACCACTAATCTATGGGAAAGGCTGTCCTCATCCTCACAAAAGGGAACGACAGCAGTGCTGACAAAACTAGTACTTTGCGAACACATCGAAAAAATGATCGCATCTCTGACTCTAAGAAAACTTCATAACGACTACAACAATATATTAGAGACGGCCATCAAAATGGTTTTGCTTGAAAGGAACGCCACTTTACAGCCCGGACTGACACCTCAAGATATCTTTTATAGGCAGACCTCTCGTGTTGAGGAACTGATTATAGCACTCGTCGAATGGCAATCCGAACAAATCGATGACAATTCGAGCACTTCTAGAGATCTTCTCAATTGTCTGCTTTCGACGACTAATATATTGATTACTGTTTTTCAAGAGATCTGTCATTTCCGTCAAACTCAGGGCTCATTTTATGAGTGGTCAGCCGTTTCAAAGTGCGAATATATTCCATGGACTTCAAGTGGAGGTCCAAATGGCATTCGAACGACTCTTTTAAAAGAGTTTGACTTTTTAGTCACTTTTGGTATGGAATCAACAAAAACGAGTGCTATTGAAGAAGACATTCAATTAAAAGGAGCCGTTTGTCAAAAGATCGTTGAATTGTCTGATATAATACTTGACGGCTTTGTCTGTCAGCTCAGATCGATTGACAACAGTCAGAGATATCAAACGGTTGAGCGCAGCTTTGAATCGTGTCGTTCCAAATGTATTGAGCCCTTAATTAAAGTCAGACAATACGATAGGGCGACAGCACTCGCGGAAAAGTACTTCGACTTCGATGTTCTCATTCAGATCTGTGAACGACTTAACGATACGGAAAGACTTCGACGATATTTACTGGAATTCGCAAACAAAGGATTTGCAGAATATCTCTTCAAATGGTACTTAAAAGAGGGAAAACAGGGAAAGCTCTTATCTATGACCGCAAACATGCAAACACTTAGCAATTATCTGTCGCCACACCAACAGCTCAATTGGTTACATCAGATCCATTTGGATCAGTTCTCTGAGGCCAGTCTTACACTTAAAAAGCTGGCGTCTGAGGAACAACACTTTTTCGGTCGTAAGAAAACACTCTTAAGTTTAAGTAAATTATCGGCAATCGCTGGGGGAGAGTCCCCTCCTTCTGATGTTGAGCTACAATTGGATCTCATTCAATATCAGGAAAGTCTTGGACCCGATATTATGGAGACATTTAATTTAGACTCCGACACAATGAGAGTCTTATCGCCACAAAAATTGATTGAACTCTATATAAGTGACACCAATTCAGAGTCAGATCCAATCAATTTTAGGAAAGCGTTAGACTTAACTGAATTCATTGAAGACGATAATGAAAGCAAAAATTTTGTTATTAACATTTGGTGCACAGCCATCAACAGAGACAGGTCTGCCGTTTAATCACTTAGTTTTGTGCCTCTATTTGTTCTAAACTTTTTGTTTGTCTTTCTCTTTATTGGTCTACAGTTGGGAAGACTTGAATACCGATAATCCATTAGAAGCGGCGAAGAGTACTCTCTTCTACCAAATTATCGAACAGTATTTAATCGAAGGTAAGGAATACTATGTCTTTCTATTAGTTTTGCCAATAAATGGCTTTTCTCTTATATGTTATACTTTTCTAACTATTGTCTGAACAACTTTTTAGACTTTAACACAGTTTGGGTTTAACTCGAATATAATTTTTTCATTGAGTCTGAAATAATGCCTTTTTAGCAAATATTTGTTAAATCATTTCAAACGTTAGTTCTCTTATCCATAAAATTTTAGAAACTTTTGTTTTTAGTTTTTTAGACAATTTTTATTAACCTATAAATCATTCGTTGATTTTATATAAAATATCGATTTTGAGCTCAAATTGTTTTGTTATAAAATGTGTTTTATTTTGTTTTTCTGTCTTTTTATTGTATTTTTGGAGACGATGTTACAAATGATGTAAAACTTCCGCCCTTTGAAGATATCAGTCGATTCCTTAATGTGGATCAGAAGAAGAACGTCTCGTTTTTTGTTAAAGCAATTTACCAACAATTTAATCGTTACCAATAAGTACTGCCCTTTAATTTGGTTTATTTAATGGAATATTTAATGATTTTGTAATCAATATTTATAATAATAATTAAAATGTTTCTAAACTTAATTGTCTTTTAATCAGAGCTAAAAGAGTGGACTTCCATTTAATTGAATATTTTGTTTGAAATATTAATCTTTTGTTTGGTTTAAAAGTGAATATAATTTTCAATTCTAAGAATAGTTATTTCATATCCCGTTCTCAAACCGTATGTTATTTTTCTATTTTTGGATAAAATTGTAAATAAATTCAAATGAGTAATGATTTTGAAAATCAATTTGAACTCTGTTTGAGGAAAAGTTTTAACTGTTTTCTACTTATTTAATACAAAACAAAAAGTTTGTTATCAAATGATTGATAAAATGTTTGAATAGTGGGAAAAGTAAACGGAAAAGGGATACAAACGAAAGTTCAAATCATTTCCTAACAGTTAAACAGTTCGTTGATATGTCTGGTAGTGGTATAGCACTGAATACACAAAAAAGAGTCTGAAAACAGTCAAAAATTGATGAATAGATGCGCTTATATTTATAAATATTAATATTATTCTCAATATTGAGTGAATTGAAAGCATTTCAATGAGAACTGTGAGCGAAATAAACTTTTCTTTTGAATTGGATCTGAGTTTTAGATAAAAAGCCACTGAATTATACTTTTATTCGTTTTTTGTCGTCAATTCCCTATCATTTCAATGCATTCCATCACTACTCATAACTTATTCCCGTTATTCCGCTCAGTCGACTCCTGTATATATCTATTCTAGAATTGAATAATAGGAAAAGTGATGGAAAAGGATATACCAGATCTATAATGATAGTCAAGGGCTCTAAAATGTGTTGATATTCTCCAAATAGGATAGACTTACAATTCATGTCTTAAATTATGGCATTTTCTGAAAGTTTCGGCATTTTCTCTGAAAGCGATAATACATCAGATATTTTATACAAACCTCATCATAAAGTAAATGATCTTGCACATATTTGTATGGACGAACAGACTTCCCTAAAAAAGCTCACTTTACTTGAAATATGTTTTTGAAAATGTGAGTAACAGTTCTGGTGTTATCGGTTCGATCCAGAGTTCACTTTATATTTGCCATAACTATATATTGCGGTTATTTTCGACTTTAAATTATTATTAGAGAAAGCGTTGACTTATATAACACTCCAATCGATAATAAATTTTTCAATTATTATATAAGACTTCTTTGGAAAAGTCCTTTGCATTCAAAATAAGTACGAATTTTTGATTTGTGGCTCAAAATAGTTTTGTATTCAAGTTTTGATTCAATTCAGCATAGAATTCATGAATATAAAAAGTGTTCTGATCATTTTCTGCATAATATTTCTATTGAATTCGGTAACCAATGTCTTGAGTCAGAGAAGTCATGCGTTTGATTTTGAAATTATCAATTCTGACGATGAATTTGCCGTCGATTCAGTCAATAATATTAATGTGAAAAAAGGATACGGACCTAAACTTGAAAGAGTGGTCAATAAAAATGACAGACCCGACAGACAACGCAACAATAGGCCCAACAGATATCGTGAAGACTCTTCAAAAAACGACCCGAAATACGATAAAATTTTACAACTGATCCGAAAAACTAAATTTGAAAATCAAAGTCCATTTGACTATAACTCGAAGTACCGAAAATACAACAATTATGACTACAGACGATATGGTTAACCATTTGGATGATTACATGCTTTTGTGATAATATAACCAATAATTTAGTTCACATTCTTATCATATATTCCACTCTTTTTGTCTCTTTTGACTCAAAAATTCATTTATTATTATATATAATATTCTGTTATCTCTTTATATTTCAATAATCTTTTTATTTCATAAAATGACTAAATTTTTCGATTTAAACATTTTGTTTAACAGAAAAAGATTTTTTATTTTGAAATAAAGTTTAGTTTCCTTTTGCATCAAATTTTCATTCAATTCACATAAATATCTGATTTTTTCTCTCGTTTTTTATATCAAAAATCTTTATTTTATTTCAAAGGATATCGAATCTGATATTGAAATAAAAAGTTGTTTTCAAAATTTTAAAGTTTTATTATTATTCTGTTCTAAGAATTGAAAGTATTTTGTTTGGCTTAAAATCGATTGACAAAAATGTTCTGATATATTGATATATCGATTACTTATTCACTCTTTCAAAACATATTGATTTTAGTCCACAAACTTTTCAAAAAGGATAACAAAATTTAATTCAATTTATTATAAGTTATAACTATTATTAACGCAAAAAACATTCATTTTTACGAACACTTTATTTTGTCGAAAATGACTCCAAATTCTTATGATTAATGTCTAAATATTTTCTTATTTTTTATAATTTCACTCAAATTTTTTGTTGTTTTCAGATATTTGAATATAATTTATAGATTTATTTTAAAATTCAAAGCAATTTTTGATGAAAAATAAAATTTTGAAAAATTAATCCCAAAACTCGACTACTATTTTAGGTTTTGATTAAATTCTTCAGTTCTTCTTTAAAACATAAGTCGATTTCAATTAATTATAAATTCAAATAAATTGTGAAAATTATGAAAAAATGATATCAATATAAAGGTTTTGCCCTATAATTGATTTCATAAGTTTTCTGATTTTTATGAATGAAGGAAAGGTCTAAAATTTATATGTCTTTTCAATAAAGATTTTGAATTTAAAATAAATAATTGAATGGATTTTTATTTCTTGCGATTAACATGAAGTTTGACTCCAATCGAGTCTTTTTTAATAAAAAATGATTTATTCAGAGAATAATATTCTTTGAATAAATTAATGAACAGATTTTTGAAAATTGTATTATTATTCAAATAAAGAAAATGGAAATCAGTTCATACAAAATGATTAAACAAATATATTTAGACCCAAATATCAATAGAGAAACAGAAATGTTTTGTTTTATCATTGTATTTATTCTTGCAATTCATAAAAGCCTTCATAAGTGCTGTCATTTATCTTAATATTATTACAATATTCTATTGAATGATTCATTACTTATTATTATTAGTATTATTAGTATTAATCATAAATTTGTATTCTATTCCTGTCGTAAACAAATTGATTAATATTTATTAAAATCAAAACCATTATTTGCATTCATTATAATAATTACTAAAACTAATTAAGATTTTGATTAAAGACATAAAAAGTTCAAAAGACTAATATTTTAGCCAATTGTTAATTAAGTTTTTAATTTTTAGACTTTTAAACGATACTTGAGCTCTACTGGCTTACCCAGTTTAATAAGAGGCTTATATTATTACATATTTACTAATGAGATAAGCATGGTAAACTCTTTATTTTATTCCAGTAATTTTATATGAAATGATTTTTTTGCTCATAAATTACTTAAAAGTTTAAGACTTTAAGTTAAAGACATTCTTCAATATAAATGTCTTAAATAAATGGAATAGTATTTTGAAAAGTAATTTAAATTTTTGTGAATTACTTTTTTCAAAAAGTTTTAGCAAATGTTTGGACTGTTATTCGTTTTTGAATCCAAATAAAGTTTCGCATAAATAGCTGTTTGAGAAGAGAATCTCTTTTATTACATACAGTTTATAAGTATTTATATTTCGTGTCTAACATCTGATGCGATGTTTGCATCAAAAACTGAACAAATAACTCAAGTATACCATCGAAAAGGGATATCCTTCAGAATTTGGTGAACACTGTTTTCGTTTGAATACATAACTAATTCCACATATTTTGGGTCTATTTATTTATTTTGTGATAAACCTTCAGAGAATTGGCTAAAAATTACATCTTTTCCAATAAAATGATTATTTTTTGCCTCAAATTCTGATTTTCTTTTGAATTCTTAAGAATCTCTTTTGAGTTCAAGATTTTGAACGAATTTTGGAAATAATTTATGTTTTACTACAGATTATAAGGTCTTACTTATTATTTATTGACAAAACTGACGATCAAATTATCTTAAATTTTAAAATCTGTTCAAATTGTTGTCGTTTTGGGAAACTTGTAATCCTTTGAGTTATTACTTACAATATTTTTTGTCTTTTATTTGACATTCCATTAGAAGAAAGTATTGCGAAAAAACTGTCGTTTAATATCTTTTTAGTGATTTTGTTTGATATTTGCGACAAAAAATACATTTATTTCTGAATACATTTGTTATGAATTTATAAATCTATTATAATCTTTATATAAATGGAATAATCTTTCATTCCTTGAATACAATATCAAAGTATTAGGTTTTTTTTAAATACAAAAAACATAAAATAATTGAATAGTTGGTTGAAAAGTATATTAGATTTGAGTCAAAAAGAATTGTTTTCATTTAAAACATCACTTAATTTATTGAATTTATTTAAAATGCAATTTAGTTTCGATCGATCGATCGAAAAATGCAATAAATATCTCTGAATAATAGTTGTAAATAAACACAAGTACTGCTCAACTAAAAGTTCGCACTCCTATTAGACGAGTTTTACGCATAGTATTTGTTGCACCATATTTTTACATTTGAAAACATTTTTTTACATAAAATTAATTTTTCACTTTTTTTAATACAAATTGTGTGCTAACAGTGACTATTATTTGTGTCCATACTTTTACCGCAATGGAAACAAATACCACTTCAGATATTGGCCAACAGCCAGAGATGTCCTCTCACAACGGCTCTAATATTAGCTTTAATTGTGAAGAATTAAACACTCGTGTGATCGGTGGTCACCAATTGCGTGCTTCCAATTACATTCACTCGTTTGTTACAGTTAGCAATTGTTTTGGACTTTTAGCCTCAATTGTAAAATATTTGTTCGACCCAAAAGAAGCGGCTTCGAGTTTTAGATCTAAATTCTTCGACTTTTGCATCGAATTACTCGGGACTCTTAGTTTGAGTTCACTCCTCACTATCTTTGTAATAATTACATTGATGCTCGCAATTATATATTATTTAAGTCTAAAAGAGACAAGAGTACAGCGAATAAAATTAAGTATTAAAACGACGTCAACCCCAAAGAAGAATTGGCCATCGAATGATCAATCATATACAACCAGTCCTTCATCTAGTGCACATAGGGAACGAATAACGGCTGATTCAAGCTGTTGCTGTTGTCATCGTCGTGTAGGCACAGAAGGATTAATTTTTGGATACAATTTTGGGTATAATTATCATATTTTAAGCTGCAAAAGAGACTCTAGACGCTACGAAACCTTTTTAAAACAAAACCAATTCAAAAATTCGACCTGTTTATTTGACTGCAATAAAAATCAAAGAGAAAATCTGTGCATTACTTGTACACCAAAAGTATTTTATAACCTAAGACAGCGGTTTACCACACATGATCATACAAAGACACAGTGGGAAAGGGATGCAGAAAAGAGTAATATTGATGCCATGGCCACTGTCAAGGCCTTACATATGTCTGCAATAGAAAAACTGAACGGAGAAAAATTATTTATAAGTCCAAAAACTCTAGTAAAAATTTATCAAGAAATTACAAACGCAATGCTCGAAATTTTTGATCAAATTGAAAAAAAGGGTGGGTATTGGTACTCAAATATTTATCGGGAACAGTTAATAAACAACTTGAATCAAGGGTTCGAACATCTCGAAGCTCACAACAATAAGAAACACATGAATAAGACATTCAAGGTTTTGTCAAGCCTAATTATTGTGTTGTACTCATTTTCTATATCATGTGAGATGTTTGGTCTGTCCCCCATCGCTAACATGGCGTTTATTATCGGAACCATAGATTTGTGTCTTCTCATTGCGTATCTATTTTGTAGATATAGTGGTAATTATCCGAATGTCATCCTATTTATTGATCTCTACTCAGAAGGCATATGGCGTTACGTAAGTATTACTTAAACTTTTGTCCACTTTTTCACTAAAACATCGATTTCTACTCAAAGGTTATGTACATAAGATTCAAATTAATGCAGACCGCAGTTGAGGAACGGGTGCGATCTACGAATACGGCCTCTTCTATCTCGACTCGAACTCCAGTAATCACTCCGATCAGTAGTTTTTCAGCACATCCACTGTCCAGTGCTGACAGCAAAGTGACAGCAAGCGTAAGGCGTACGCGTACAGCAAGCGTAAGTACAACGCCGTCTAGAAAAATGAAGCATTAATTCAATTGTTTAGACCCTTTAAAAATATTATTTCCTAGAATTTAGTGCCTTTTTGTGAGGTTTTCCTTTTCTCTCAAACGGAGCGTTACTATCATTAGAAGCACTGAATTTAAATCTTTTAAGTATTTAAGTATTATTTTAATATATATTTTATGATTTTTTAAAATGTTTTTATAGTATAATATTATTTTTCCTCAATAAATTCAATAGTTTTAAACAGATCTTTGTGTGTGTCTATACAGACTATACTAGACAATTTAATTTCCTCTCAATTCAATTGTATTTCTTTCATTGAATATCTCAGACCTCTTTTCAATCGACTAATTAATTGAGATTTTTGTTCGTCTTTTTCTATGCGATATTCAGATTTAGACATCTTTTCTCATAATTAAATGATTAAACGCTTTTGTACTCATATTTCGGTTATAAATCTAATCTCAAATCTATTTTCATTGTGTGTTTCATTATGTATTCAACCAATTGCTGGATAAAACAAATTAGTCTTTTCTAATACTTTTAGTACTTACTGTTAGTAATTCACATGAAATGTAATGTATTTAATCAAAAATTGATAGCAAATGAATGGATTATTTGGGTTATTGTTTGGGTTATTCATTATTTATAAGGCTTTAGTCGCAATGTTTTGATTGATTAAATGTTGAGAAATCGATGTCTTGGATAAACTAAACTGTGTTGTGTACAGCTCATATATTCACACATCTATTCAAGCATCAATTATTTAATCTAGTCCATTTGAGAGCATTATTCGATTTCTGCTGATGTTTTGAATAATTAGTAAGAAAAAAGACATTTCTTAAAAATAAACAGTTCTTTGAAATGTTATCTCAAAGACTAATATTCTTTATGTCTGCTTTCTCCTTTGCCATGTAAAAAATATGAGCATGCTTATATTATTTCACTATTATTTTACTAATTAGGTAACTAATTAGTAAAATATGTGTGGTTTTAATTAAAAGAAAAGTTTATTTTAATGATAAATACTTTTTTGTTCAATTTATACATTAATTATAAAACTTATTCATAATTATTGAAGCATTGCTTAAATTTATTATTAATTACATATTAATATACATTAATGTACATGTATAATTTTGTTTGTTTAAACATTTATTACATCAAATATTTCAAAATCGTATTATAGGATATAATTTATAGGACAGGTATAGTAAGGGCCCGAAGCTAACAACAATTTATTGAAAAATGTCAATAAATCTCAAAAGTATTAAATCTTTTTTCCATTCAGAGCTTAAGGGAATCAAAATTTCGATAAAAGATAACTTCGATCTCAACTCTCAATATTTAAGGGTTGGTTTAAACTCGATATACTGAACAGAAGACCGATAGAGTATGCAGAGAGACATTAAATTAGGCAAGATTAAGAGTTCTAAAAAGTGATTCTTAATAATGAATATTTGTTTGACTAAATATCAAAATTATTTTAATTGAAAGAAACTAAACTATAACTCATTTTAGAAACATAAATACGCTTTTAAGATATGATTTAAAAAAGTGTAAATTAATATAATATAAAAGGAAATTCATATTTATCTGGCATTTATTTAGACATTAGTTACTATTCAAATATTCACTAATAGTTTAATTTCTATCAATTGAAATAATTTTGAAATTTACTCAAACATATATTCAATATTAAGAATAACTTTTTTAGAACTTTTAATCTTGCCTAATTTAATGTACAACTCAATGTCTCCCTGCATACTATATCGGTCTTCTGTTTCATATGTCGAGTTTAAACTTTAAAATGAAATATATTTCTATTATTTTTCTTAAAACCCAATTATTTTAATAAATAAAATTCCGATTCTTTAAAACAGTTTTCCAAAAAGCCATTAGAATTGTATTAGAATTCGGTATTTTGTGAGAGTTTTGGTGTAAAACAATTGTTTCCATTTCGAACTGATATCAAATGTTTTCATGCTAAGTCTTGGTATGATCTAGATAATTCACTTAAATTAATGTACTCTAAATGAAAACGAATCCTAATTTAATAAATTAGAGTTGAGTTCTGGTATTGAAAACTGTGTTTTCCTTTTTTACAAATAGTATGAGAGCTTTGAAACTAAATTAAATTAATTATTAAATAATGTCTTATGAATGTTGTCTTCCAATGAATGTGTACTTTAATCGCAAGTATTTTATGAGATCAGAGATCTAAGCAAATATGTTCCCAAATGTGAGCTCATATTATGATATTTTTATAGATCAATATCAGCATAAAAACTAAAGAATAATACTTTGATATAATATTTCAATATTAAAGCTGTCAGATATTGGGATAGGGATTGGGATAGAAATTCTAGTAAAAGCATTATATTGTAGTAAAAGTAATGCTTTATTTCACTTAAAATTTGAAGCTTTGACTTTTTTATAGCACTTGACAGTCAACACATCTTTTTTATTGAATTTTTTAGATATTTTTCAATCAATACTTCAGTAAATATTGTTTATCGAGGAAACAATTTTATTATTTTATTATTTATGTTATATTTGAGAACCGATTCAATTGAATATTTGTGTTGAGAAAAATGTGTGAATATTTGTGATTCAAAAAGTATTTGAAATAACGATTTGATTATTTACTTTTGTTGAAAATATTTTCAATTTTTGAAATTTTAATACTTTTATTATATTTGTAATACATTTGAAAATATGTTACAATCATTTTATGTAACGAAAATGGTCTTAATGTATATGATTTTCAATAAATTTCACGAAAATATAATCAAATGAATAGATTTAGAAATGTTTTATGTTATTTGAAAAAATATTTACAAAATCACTCTTCAAAGTAGTGTTGTTTTGATAAATATTAGAAAAAATTAATGTAAAGTAAAAGTAATTTAAAAGTTTATTTCAGTTTAAGTCATTTAAAAATATTAATATCTTCTGAAAGGACAACAGAATAGCATTTATCACATCCAAGATATTTAAATGAAACAGAAAATAGTTTAAAATATTAAACATCAAAGTTTTACAATCTTTTAGTGTTTATAATATATTTTATGATATTTTACATAAAACTTTTGGTTTTTTTCATACATTTTTCAAATGAAAATTCAATGTAAAAACAGCAACATTTCTAGTGATCTCTTTTAATGAAAATGTCATTTAATCCCAGGCGTAAAGCGTAGGCTTTGCAGACATTAGTCTTAGACTAAATCTTTAATATTTAATTTATTTGAAATGTTATTTACAAAAATATCAAATAACCACTATTATAACCATGCTCTTATAACTCCTACACTTTTTTCGACATGAACAAGTGAAATCAATCTTCAAATATACTCTATTATTGTTTGAAAACATAATATTTGTGGGTTTATCTTAATTATGATGTTTAACGACAAACATAAACAAATGCATTAATATATTAAATGAATGACATTTTGTCGGATCCTCAAACAATCCATCTTTATTTATTTAATAATCTGGTTGAGACTTTTTTAAATTCCTAATTTAGCTTCAATTACCTTTGCTTTAGACACTCCACAGTCATTAAGTCTATCATTTAAATGGATTTCTCCAAACATTAGAAATTGAAAACTTAATTTCCGATTTACTTCAGAAAGAGTGCAATCAATTCAATGTTAGAATAAATGGATTTTATTTTACAACAAATAATACTTATAATGAGATTCATATGAAAAAGACATTTACAAGAATTTAATTGAAAATTATATCTTATTTGTAGAACAGATCCGAGAATTCACACGATTTTCAATAAATTATTTGTTTAGAGAAGCCCTGAGGACTCTGAGGTCTACTTTCTTTTGACAAAAATAGAGAATTCCTATATTTTATCATTAATTGTTGGTTAATGTTATCTTTTAATTCAAAAACAAAATATTTGTGTTTAATTGAATTTATGTAAATCTAATCTAATTTAGAGGAGAAATATTGAGACCTAATCTCAAGTATTATTTAAATGATTGAAGTTTAGTGACACTGAAGTTAATTAAATAATTATTATTTGTTTAAATTCGACAATAATTACGATTATAGTTATTATTTGTTTAAACGAGTAGTGATTCAATGATACCAACAAAGTTTAACATCAAATTTAATGATTAAAATTTCCGTTTAATTTCGATCGACATCTCAGCGGATATTCATTGAGTGACCGCCATATTAGAGACTTAATCAGTTTAACTATTTATATCTGTTAACTATTTTATCAAATGATTACAAACATTAATCAAAAAGTTATCTAATGTTTATTTGGTCTGCAGTTGTTTGAGCTTAGATTTAATGAAATTCTCAGTGATTTTTGGCGATAGACTTCGGAATAGTCATAATTTTTCCAATTTTTGATATCTCTTTAGAAAAACAAGTTTTGGCTGAAATAGAAATCGAAAAATAAATTTGTTATAAATATTATAACAGAACAGAATATTTTCATATTTATATTAAATTTATATATATTTTCTACAATAATTTAAATCAAGAGATCTGGTAAGACAGGGTTTAAAGTACCCTGGCCATTACTAGTTTAAATAAACAAAAGTGAAATTAATTTATATTTTAAAACTTCTTCACTGCTTATGAATGAATTAATTTTAAGAGTTATGGCAAATATGTTATATTAGGATAGTTTACACGTTTTAAAGTCATAATCTTTTAATTAATTTTTGAAACATTTAAACATATAATTATAAAACTTTAGATTCGTGTACACGACTTCGTTAACATTTTTCGCACTTTTTAATTAAAATATTATCTTGGTTATTGTAATTTTGTTTTGCTTGCGTTTGCTTTTGTTCCGCAATTTATGTGAAACATAGCATTATATGACACTAAATTTAATTCAAAATTCTGTGTCTAAAATCACATATATTTCGCGAGGAAAAACTGAACACAACCAGGGAATAGTTCTTGATTAGAGGAGAAGTGTCATTTTTCAAATAAGATTAAAAAAGTTATTAACAGGTCATTAGTTTTCTATACAAATAAAAGTCGTATTGACTGAGATTTTTAATCATAATTGGTTTGACTTTTAATGTATTTTTGAGAGATGGTGAGAGAGGCTCATAGAGAAATGACACTTCTCCTATAATCAAGAAAACTAAGCAAATGTTTATTCCCTGAACACAACATTATCTGAAGATTTTCTTTATTGAGTGTTGAGTCGAATGCGTTAAGCATTTGAAATGAGTTTTGCATTCAATGTGTTTAATGCAATCAATTGTCTAACAGTTATTTTCAATTAATTTTTTCCGTTAAGAAATTCATGACCTAAAAAGAGATCAGAAAAATCGATTTGAATGAGTGTTGAACCCATTGTGATAACTAATAGAAAGAGTGACCAGCTCATTCAAACTATACCAAAGATATTCATTTTTTATCAAATTGAAAAATGACTAAACTTATTACCGAAATCACCACTCAATGAGTAATGAAATTAAATTAAATCTAATTTTCTTTTGGAAGGGAATCGTTATTTATTTAATAGAATTGATATCAACTTTGTTATTAGCTTCAAATTTCAAATGAGATTGATCATTTTTTGACAAATTAAATACGATATCTATACTTTAATGAATGTTATTCTAGATCTTTTGGAAAATGAATATAATTGTTGTGGAGTTGGTTCCACTAAATAGGACTCAAATGCTGTGCAATATTTTATCTCAATGAAACACAAGACATACATAACAAACAAAAGAGACCCTAACTTTGGCTAACATTACGAGTATTACATTAGTTTAATTGTGAACACAAGTCTCAACTGTGAATCAAAATAATTAAGCGCTAACTCTGATGTGTGTCTGATCACAGTTTTTCCACTTCTATGTGATTACCTGATAAACATGTTATTCTCTCTCTCTCTCTCTCTCTCTCTCTCTCTCTCACAC
>LBFM01000588.1:50377-63077 GCA_000988765.1 Achipteria coleoptrata | reverse complement strand
ATAAAAGTAAAGGAAAAGTAACCGATTCTTACGGAAAGGAAGTCAAATATTATGGGGAAGTGCCCAAAGTTTTGCATTTATTAAAGTCTTTGGGCTATACTCTAGGAATCGCTTCGAGGTTTGTATTCTTTATTGTTTTTAGGAATCTATAATTTTATGATAAAAATAATTGATTTGATGTCAATCTCAGAACCGGTGCCGTCGAAGAAGCAGAAGAATTACTGAAATTATTTAAATGGAATCAATATTTGACACATAAGGAGATATATCCCGGATGTAAAGTCACTCATTTCAATAAAATCAGTAAAGAGAGTGGAATTCCTTTTTCACAAATGATTTTCTTTGACGACGAGACCAGAAATATCAGAGATTTGACCGCCAAAGGAGTGGTCAGTATTTTGGTGGACAACGGAGTCAATAAAAATGTAGTAAAAGAAGGCATCAAAAGATTTGTTGAACAAAACAAATGATTGTTTAAAGTATTTTAGTTTTAAAAACGACTGAAATTAAATAATTTTTATATAATTTTATTTTTATTGTATTTTTGGACGACAACCAACTTTTCGTTGTATATAAATTTGGTCGCCGACCCCCGCCCTCTCTTCCCTACACTCCCATCCCATAACTTTAATATAATTTGGAAGTTAAATACGATTCTTACTAAAAAGAGATGAGCGTTGCCTTCATTTTGCACTCTTAAATTGGAAGACTGATTGATAAGTTGTGTAATAGTTGTGGTGGAGTCAATGATACAATGATACATGCTAGTTTTCGTTGTCTTCATTTTTGTCTTTAAATGTGAAAAAAGAGCAAATATTTTAGAAATTTTCAAAACATTTATTGTTTTAATATCTCATTTGAGTCCAAAGTGTTATTAATTTTATTAATACAGAAATAATTGATTGAAAATTAAAAAACGAATTAATTTATAACAAATGAAAAAAATTCATTTAATTAGGAATTGATTAGAAATATTGAAATCAATTTTAAGTGAATTTAATTTAAATTAAATGTATTTAATAAATCATAACTAAAGTGCGAATATTTTTTAAATTAAGTAAAATTCAAAACAGATCTCAAAGATTTAAATAAATGTGTGAATAATAAAACCAAAAATTGGTTTAAATTTCTAATCGAAATAAAAAATCACAACATTTGGACTCAGATTACGATTTGATGACATGAAAGGCCAGTATTTAAATGAAAACATTTGTCTTTTATTTTAATTTAATGTTTTTTGTTTAAAAATATTGATTTAATAATAAATTAATATTCAAACTAATAATTATAATTAATATTGTAATCGACGAATGAAAGTGCAAGTGTTGAGTAACTGTCGGCACATCACTCGATAGAACACCAGTTTTATTGATGGACACAACCGAATGATTGATCGATGAATTTCTCTAAACTAAATCAAAACCAAATTAAATAAATTATTTAAAATGTGAGCCAATATTTCAATTACTGGTAGCGATATCGAGCGCTGCTTTCTTTTTGGGCGGCTGTCCGGCTCCGTCTTCAGCATTGCGTTTAACGGATCCGCTGTGAACCATATATACATGATTTTCGAAGAGTCGGTAGAGATTAAAAGTGGCCGAACAGACGGTGCACTTGTATGAGAGGTGCGCCGGTTTTAAACTTATTTTATGGACCTTTTAATGGAATAAATAATTAAATAAAATAATTAAAATAAAATCCCAAATAAATTACTTGATTCATATGCGCCACTAATTTGTTGGCGAAAACCCGCCCACAAATAGTACAGCGCCCGCCGTCTTGATTCTGATTAACCATATCCTGCATATTAGAGGTGACCAATCCGTGTGCTCCCAATAAATGGCGTTCTAAGCCCTGATCGGTGAAGAACCTCCACTGACATTTCTGGCAGTTGAGCGGTGGCCGGGAGGCCAACATTTTCGGGTGTATTTTAACCTTAAAATATAAAGCAATAAATTATTTGAATTTTCAAAATTCAGATCAAAATCAATACCTTATGAATCCACTGCATATGAGTCCTGAGTTGTTCCAGATCTTTGATATATCCGTCACAGATCTCACAGATGACAAATGTCCCGCTCTTTTGGACTGAGTTATCATTTGTGGTCCGCATAGAGACGGGACTGTTATTGGTTTTCGAGAGAATATTCGGTTTATTTGAATTGGAATTCTTCATAACATTAGGTCCTGTGATCTGCATCTGTGAGTTCTTGTTTTGAATGGCCACCAGTTGTGTGTGTCCTCCAGCGGTAGACAGCATTTGGTAGAGTTGTGGCGATATATTCTTTCCGTAAGGATTTGATGTCAGAGGCGCTAATTGTCTCTGTTTTTGATGCATTTGCATCATCTGTTTGGGAGGTCTTCCCGGACCCACTCTAACTCCTAACTGTTGCTGTTGACTGAATAGCATCTGTTGTTGAAGACCTGTTGGAAGGCCTGGAATGTGCGGCACTTTTGTTTGAGGGTTGAGTGCAGCGAAACGAAGCGCCTGAAGTGTGGCCTCATATATCTTGATATCCTCTTGAGTTATAGGTTTCGGTGTAATCGTTGGGAATTCATAGGTATTGTCTAAATTGAGAAGTTTTTCGGCGTTGAAAAACTTCAAGCATTTAGTTATATGAGTGGCGGCTTTGGATTTCACACCCGATTCATAGGGACAGACCGGACACTCATAGAGTTGCGGTGGGATTTCGATCAAACATTTGTTTTGGTGAAACGCCTGAGTGTGTAATACGATCTGTTTTGGGTCTCGAGTCATATAAAGACAATAATTGCACTTATATTCTCGACGAGAGGTCAGGTGCGGGTAAGACATATGTCCCTCCATTACAAGTTTGAACTCAGTTCGGAAGTCGCAGTGTTCGCACTTCTCGGTCGGGAATATATACGAACTGTTGGCCGCCCGACACTCGGCGTAATACTCCTGTTGAGTCTTAAGCTCATCCACCAAATCTTCCACTTCTCCTTCGCGTCGGATCTGTTTCTTAACTTTATTGATGGCGTCCTTATGATACCACTGTTTGGCGCGACTCAAACCCAATCCGACTAAAAGTTTTCCGACAGAACTCGTATAGAAATCGGCGATCGTTAGCATATTCTTCGAGTTTTGTGAAACCCCTCCCGAACTGGTCTCAGATTTAGTCTCATTTTGTGGTTCTTTAAGTTTTTCGGGAAATTTATTGGGTTTTTGAATCATAAGTGGAACCACTTGTGAGGGACAGTCCAATATGGAGTCACTTCCGTCGACATCAATGTTACTCCACGTCTTCTTATTGATTGCAATTCGTTTACCTATTAATACATTTTTTGACATATAGTCAGGAAAACCGGTTTCTTCACAATTGATGTCCGGAGCGATGTCTAACAATTGCTGTGCTTTTGTCACATTTGATGACTCCTTAACGGAAAGCACTTCTATTTCGTCGCCATTTTCTTCACTACTGATGTCGGGCGCGATGTCTAACAACTGTTGTGTTTTTGTCACATTTGACGACTCCTTAACGGAAATCACTTCAATTTCTTCACCGTTTTCTTCAATGTCTTCATTGTTTTCTTCAATTTCGTCGCCATTTTCTTCGATTTCATCGATATTCTCCTCGATATCGTCGTTATTGTCTTCAATATCGTCGCCATTCTCTTCCATTTCAATGTTATTCTCTTCACTACTAATGTCCGGCGCGTTGTCTAACAATTGCTGTGAATTTGAGGACTCATTAATGGAAAGCACTTCTATTTCGTCGCCATTTTCTTCAAGATTTTGATCCTTTTTTTGGTTACTATTTGTGGATGAGTTTTGTGTCGGTTGTTGTGGTGTCGAAGTCATTGTGTTTGAGTCCATTGAATGGTTAGGTCTGGTCTTAAAACTGTTGAGTTTTAAAAACGATTCAAAACTATTTAATAATTAAAAGTAAATAATTAAATGTTTAACTCATGAAAAGAGGGCACAAATTTTGGACAAATGCATAGAAACGTATGCAGTCTTTTGGTGTTATGCCAGTCGACACTCACTCTAACATAATATAACTATACCTTCATTTTGCGTTCCCTTCCCCTCTAATTTTCCCCCTTAACCAGGGGTCTCATTGGCTATCACCACCCTCTTTGCAGTCTCTCTTTTAGGTCAGGAATGCGCAAGGAGGCTTTTATAAAACCCACTCGACTAGAAAACTTGCCAAAAACCCCCTCAACATTGACATCTGACCCCCCAATTGGCTGTCCCACCGATTTCGCGCAAATTTTTTAATAGAAAAATCACCAATTTAATTATAAACAAGGCAAATGTTATTATTTTAGCTCTTTTTGACTATTTTTTTAATTAAATATATTTTTGTTAAATAGTTTTAAATCAAATAATAATAATAATAATAATTTGTACGTAAGGTTGAAAGTGATACACAATTTTATAAATTTGTATTTTTTGTAAGTAAGGTCATCACTGAATATGGATGAGTTTCGGCTTAAAACTGATTTTTATATCAAATAAATAGTTCTCAACTAAGTTTCTATTGAACATTCTTCGATATTGTTCCAAATATTTGACCAAGATGGCCGCCTAAATTTTAATTTCAATATTGATTTTGATATATGAAATCCATTTTGACTAATCAAAGAGTACTGAATGACGTGTTCCACTTATAAATCATATAATCAGATAAATCACTGCTATGGGGGCCGACACTTACACTTTATGCATGAAAGCTCATAGAAACCCCCAGTCCTTTTCTGTGCTCCATATATTGCCAGAGTAGTAAATTCAATGCTTTTACAGTGTTTGGCGCTTAATAGACAATGAAATTCATGATTCAGATTTTCGGTAGAATTGCAAATACTGAATGTGAGCACAGGTTTACTATTTTTATAGAAAATTTAGTTTTCTATTAAGAAGTTATAGAAAATCAATGAAAAACTTTAAAATTCATTTATAAAATATGAAATTATGATTGTTTTGTTGATCAGCATTTTCTATGACTATTTCGCTCAGTTAGATATATAATGACAACTATTATCACGTTTTCGAGTTGGAGGCTCAATGGGCTGACCAATAACTAGTTCTAATTAATCAGTCGATTCCTTTTTTTTATTACTAATTGAGTTTATGATAAGTTTGTATAACTAATTGAAAACTTAGTCTCGGCGTACATTCAATTATAATTATTTTCAATATTCAAATCTAATTTATAAATCATTTTATTTCCTGAACTAAAGTTAAAATATTGGGCAGGTTTTTAGCTGTCAAATGTAGTGAAAATCAGACTAGCATGACAATTTTTTAAATACTTTAAAATTAATTTGACTAAAAACTATAGTGAAAGCTCTGTAAGTGCTATAAAACCATAAATAGGGAAAAGTTATATTAAACTCATTTTCATTTATTTTTTGTTATAATTGTTTAATTAATCTAATTATTATATTTCGGGTTTTTGTAAGATTGAAAAATTGCCACTATTTGGGTATTTTCTCTCCGGAACTCCCATTTTTGGGCAAATAAATTGAGAGAACAGGAAATCTTGTTTGAGATTCACTTCTCTTACGCCTCCGAATAATTTTTTTCAATAAAACTTTTATAAATTTATAATTTTAAAAAATTAATATAAATAAAATAAAATAATAGTGTTTAGTGAGAGAGAAAGGAGAGACCTGCCGAGTCCCGACACCTGCCAAGTTGGGTGCTCTCAACAATTTTTGAAATTCAATGAAAGCGTTAATTTGTGTTTTAACTACGATTTAATAAATAAATGGTAGAGTAATAGCTGAGAGCGACCGCCAAATCATCAAAATGGGCGAACAAAAGGGGGATAAACTCTAAAATGAGTGTATCCTATGATATCCAATGATATTGAGTGGCAATTTGCATGGTTGAGACAATGAGACATTGTTCCGATATTTTATTAAATATATCATGTTTATTTATCAAATTTAATATTAAATATTTCTTACCTTTAATTGAATAATTAAAATCAAATGAAACATTTAGATATGAACCGGATATTAATTTAATTGAAAATAAATATAAACAATTAAATGTAAAATGATGAGATTAATCACTCAAATTATCAAGAATGAGTAAAATTCTACTTTAATCACATTTAGAGATGTTTACGTATATTTTGCAAAATATGGCGCCAACCCGTTTTTGGAGCGCATTTCCCGACCCGTTTGACATCGATTTTGGTAATAGTGTTGGCATTGAAGTGGTTTTCAAAATGATTTCTCAACTCTTTGTGAGAAAAACTCTTTTTTTAATGAAAATCAATAATTCGTTTAAACTCTTCATTCAATATAATAATCGATATTTTGTTTTATAATTTTTCAAAAGTTTCATCATTTCTATTGAGTCCCGAAAATATGGAAATACTTTTCTCGTCGATTAAAAGAGTAATTGTGTGCTGTAATGCCTGAACAGTTCAATGAACTTTTTCGCCCTTTTTATTGATCTAAAATGAATGATAAAAACAATTCTCTCTTCACTTCTCATGATTTCCACATTATATCACAATATATTCTAATTATTAGTTTAAATATTCAAAAACATTATTAAAATCAATCAAATTATTTGTTTTCCAATAAATTTAAATCAATTATCAGATTAATTACTCTATTTTTTTACTCAAAATATAATATAAACTCAAAAATTATTTGAAACTTTGATATGTTTTTTATAAAATATGTTTAAAAATTGATATAAATATTAAATTATTTAATGAAAAACTTTGAATAAATAAAAATAAAGTTTATTTACAAAAATGAAACCATTAATTAGTAATCAATTGATGTCTAATCACTATATTCTTCCTCTTCTTCGTCATTAAATGATAAAAGACTTGAGTTCTTAACACTTTTGAAGTTATTTTCTTCGATCTTCTGTTTTATTGATTCGTTTTTTGTTTTATTAACTGAACTCTTAATCAAATTATTTTTATCAGAGGTTTGACTTTTGTCCGGTTTCTTGAAAATTATTTTCCCGTCTCTTATATCCGTTTCTTCTTCTGTCAAATTAAAGATCAAATAATTATAAAACAAAAGTAAGACTTCAATCAATCAATACGTTTGGCTTTAATTTTATCGTTGATTTGTTTGACTTCATCTTCAGTGAGGTCTCCCTTCTTAAGTACAACGATAACCGGCTGTTCCTCATCCTTGTCCTCTAAATCAGTTATATCTGTCTTTTGGAGCTCTTCTTTCTGTTCGAACAAATAATTATCAAAAATTCAATAAAATATTTGCCAAAAATTGATTTCACAAAAAAGACTTACTTTTGTTTCAATGTCCGGTCCTCTTGTAATACCTGCCCTTTCTTTTAATTTTTTGATGAATTCTGGTTCTTCCGGTCGATTGAAAGATATATTTCTCTTACGATTTGCCATTTGTTTGTTAAAAACCAAAATATATTAAAGATATTTAAACAAAACTTTTAATCAAATGTTTTATTTACAAACAATTTTTAGATCAGATAATAAACACTGGATTTTGACATTTCAAGGGATTGTCTTCTTATAGCATAAACTCAATATTTGCCGGTTTATTGAATTTAATTTTAGCTGAATTGGATAATTTAATCGTTAAATTAAAGACTACAACACTTTTCAAATTCATTTTCAAACACCTTCTCATCCATTCAATTGAATCTAATTTTTGGAAAAAGGTTCCACAGATTCTACGGGCAATTTGACAAAAATATACCAATTTAGCAATATTCTTATTTGATAATACAGAAAGAGCTTGATAAAACAAAGAATAAATTTGATTTTCCGGAAGACATAAATAAAAATTAAGTGGTTTTGGTTCAATGATTTATTAATTGATTAATTTAATTTAAATGATCTATTCAAGTTTGAAGTTATATAAAGATTTTAAGAAAAATAAAAAACCTTTAGTGTGATAATACAGTATAACATATTTGTTCATAACAAACCTAATTAGATTAAAAGTTCCTTTATAATATAAAAATATTTTGTTAGATAAATAGCTAGCTATTTTTTAAATTTTATTTTAATTCAAGTGCTACCAAATGTTAATCAAAAGTAAAAAATATGTTTAGTTATCTATAAATATGTGAAAGTGTTTGATAAGACTAAAGGTTTTGAATTTCTCTTAAAATGGTTTATGAGAATGAGTTCCCTATTGTGTGTTCCTCACAATAGATGTCATGAGCGGTGATATTAGTCACCAGTTGTGTGAATGAGAGTGCGATCGACACTAAACTGACGACTGATCGCAATATTATTGTCTAATCTTTGAAGGCATGGCCTCTAACTCAACCGCTGCGGGTATTTAACACTTTGATTACCATTTATTATCTCAATTTACGATTAACTCAAATGTCAACTAAACTAATATTTAAACTTAAAATTTAGTTGACTTAGAGTTGAGTTCCAGTCAATAGTCTATTGAATCCAAACCATTGAAATCATTCGCCATTTTATGCAAAAAATTGTTTTGATTTCGAGTTTTGATTAATTGATTTTTGAGACAATAATTAATAATTAATTAATTGAAGTGAAATAAAACGTGAATTAATTGACTATTATTTGGATTCGCAGGAGTTGTGGTTCCGCGAAATTTCCGATTATTGGAAGAGTTAGAACAGGGACAGAAAGGGGTCGGCGATGGAACCATCTCTTGGGGCCTCGAAGACGACTCAGATATGACACTCTCTCACTGGACGGGAATGATTATCGGTCCGCCCCGGGTATGTCGCCTATACTTTAGACTTGATTTGCCAATAAAATGGTTGTCCACTGTTTGTGTAGACTCCGTATGAGAACCGGATCTATAGTCTAAAAGTGGAGTGCGGTCACAACTATCCCGACGATCCCCCAAATGTTAGATTCATATCTAAAATAAAAATGTCTGGAATTAATGAGACCACAGGAATGGTATGTTCTTTATTATTGACAGCTCCGGTCAAATACCGGTCTATTTAATTGTCTAATAAACTGATGATATATTGATTGAGGCCATACACCACTCTTAACACATAATTGAAGACTTTATTTATCTGATTATCGCTTATATTCTCAATAATTATTTAAATAAAAAAAATAAATGAAAACTAATTGCTATTAAACGGATCAATAGGTGGACAGACGTACACTTCCAGTGCTGTCTCGTTGGCAAAGAAATTATTCGATTAAAACAGTTTTACAAGAGTTGAGACGTGCGATGACTCTAAAAGAAAATATGAAATTAAGTCAACCTCCAGAAGGGACTGCCTTTTAATTATAATATTTAATAATTTTATAGTCATCTCTTATTTGTGGCGATTTTAACATCAAATGATTGAATGGATTATTCGCTTCGATTGACATTCATTCCAATCGATATTAAAATAATTTAATTATATTTTAAACGAAAAACAAATTAATTCTTCAGATTTGATGATCAGATGTTATCTCATTTCAAAATTATTTGTAAATAAAACATTTGATCAAAAAGTAATAGAAATGATTTGTCTTATTGTCAGTGAATGACAAATATTTTTTAGATCATAAGAAATGCTCTCAAAAAGTAAATTAATATTTTTTATTAATTATGAAAATTAAAGATAATGTCATAAATGTTTTTCTAAACAAAAATTCATTTAATTTTATTTAATCTATTATTTGTTTTTTAATTCAATTTATTTATTATCTATAAACAAATTATTGGGAAATGTATACAAGAGTTGAGTTATTGTTCCCTTTTCTTAACATTTTATTTCATTGATTTAAGAAAAAAAATGATTAATGCATTCAATTTATTGTGACATTAATTATGTCTTTTGATTGATTGAAATCTGCAGTCGTTTTAGTTTTATATACAAAATAATTAATAATTTTATTAAAAAACAAAACACATAAAAAAGTTGTGAAATAATTGGTATCTAAATAAATGAAAAATCAATGAAAACGACAGTTAAATCGTTAAAAAATAGCTATCTTATGGAAAATAGAGCACAGGTAGGTAATTAGATCTGATCCCTTATCATAACAATTAAATGTGTCTTAAAATAGTTATATGAAAGCAAACATTTAAGGCATCGAAATTGAATGACAATAAAATCAAAATCGATGTTAAACTGAGCGAACAAATTATTGTTAAAATGCGAGTCTGAAAAGCCCGGTATAAACGGCAACAAAATATGTGAACACCTCTAGTGATAATTGATGTGATTATTAGAGAGTCTGAGTCACTCCAATCATTGATTTTTATATAATTGAATTCAATTTTCAATTTAACTGTTCTTTTATTTTATAAAATAAATATTTACTTTTTTTATTTTTTTACCCCCAATTTTAATAACAAAAGTGGACCGGCTAAAAGTAAGACACTTGTTATATATGATGATGATTTATGAAAAATTGTCATTGCTCTTTTAATCTGATTTTGAGTCAATATTTGTTCGGTTTATTTCAAAAATAATTGTATTGAAAGCTATTATTAGTTTGTATTAAATGCAATCAATTTTAAGCTAATTTTAAACTGTGAGTCAATTAAAGCGCTTATATTTCAATTGAAAGCAATTATACATTTGAATAGATTATGAATGATATCAGATATAGAATCGATTTTATTGTATTCAAAGCGCCAAACAATACATTGAATAGACTTTGCTTTTCACTCAAATCAATGTCTCAATGAATGAGTACTCTATTATTGCTTTCATATGTTTTTTGTGAACCAAAGAAACAAAGAATTTGATTAACATTTCAATTGTCTCTCTATTAGACTACAAACTATTCCTAAATTATTTTAAGTACAGAATCAGTACTGGATTTCATTTTGCTTTTTCTGTCATTTGATCTGTTATTCGATGCCTTTTTGTGAAATACTAAGTCTTGTGTATCAGTCCGTTATTGAAGGGTGGGGTCACCACTGGGGGCTAATTTGCATATCTTGTGTTTTCACACATATTTCTGTTATTTCATAATCGATAGAATCATATTCTAAATATATTGATAGTATGTTCTTGGCCTCTTATTCATCATTAGAGTTAGCCTTGATTCTATAAGATAAGTTTGTTGATCATCACATTGTCCTCCTCCACATTGTTGATGACCTTGATGCAATTTGGCAATAATTTGCAATTTAAGTGATTTGGCTTTGATTTAGTTTATACAGAATTTAATAAGAAAACTGATTGCATGCTATTTGTCGGTACCGGTAATAAAGTAACGGAACCAACCATTTAATGATTGCTGACATCAAATAACGACATTTCATGTTAACCGTCCTATTAATACATAAATTGAATCATACATTAAATTATTAAAATGAATTTACAGACAGTTTTGTTATTCACTCACATTTACTCAATCAATCGAATCCCTATTTAAGCTCAAAATTGTTGATAATTCCATATATTCAGAATCAATTGAGAAACAAATTTATTTAGAACCAAATTCTATGACATTATTCTCTTGTAATTCATTGATATAATAAATTTTGGCAAAAGATGTTTGACTGTATTATATAATCTAATCCATTACCTGTGCTATCAATTCCTTTACCCACTGATGACATGCAATTGTTTCCATCAAAAATTGTCTTTCCATTAGCAGTGTTTCCGCAGAAGTTTTGTTTTGGTTTTGATTTTTTACAAAATTTCCGTTTCGAGCAATAATTCGACGAAAAATATTAGTCAGAAAAACGTTATCAGAAAATCATAATTTGCTTTCAATCCAAATATTTCATTCAAATGTATTGCCATTACATTAAAAAATAGAAGAAATAATATCAATGAAATTTCATCCTGAGTTGAATTGTCAAATATTTATCGAACCATAATAGTGTCCAATCGATGGATCAAACATTTAGATTAGTTGTTGGCAACAATATTGTGTTTAAGATATGTTTTTATGACAATTGAGACAATATTAATCTGTGTGTATATAAAGTGGGTTTAGTTTTTCTTACGATTTGACAAATGGTTAGCAAAAGATGTGTTTTTATTGAGTGATAAACTTATCGATAATGTATTTATTCGTTAGTTATCGAAACGAAGCACATGTTATGCGACATAAAATGTATGCAAAATTGTAATCATTGGACGCCTAATGTCTGTCGTGTTTATTGTCTAATGTCTCGCACTCTTCAGTTGTGCCTCACTTTTGGGACTGAGAGCTCCGATTGATTCAGTGCTCACACATCGAGTCTGTCTCTTCTGAACAGTTTTCAGTCAGTCTTTGAAACTCTTAGAGAACATCTGTTTTTGCTTTCAGTTCTCATTACAAATACAAATCTCAGAGAAAAAGAGTGACTCACATCTCAACACAGAAAAAGAGATATATTACTGACTAATACTCAGATTAGTCCTCAAATGTTTCTATTTATGTATTTATGTTATGTTTTAATGTTTGTCCAAAAGTTTTTCTCTCTTCCGATTGAATCTTAAATAAGTTGTTTTGAGTGAAACACAAACCAATGATTTCCCGAACCAATGATACAAAAGTCATAATTCATGGGTTGTATAACAATCCTAATACTGTTCGAAATGTACCCAAAGATTTGGGCGCTTTTCAGACATTAGTTGCCGGTTGGGAACAAGTGGGCTCTCGTAGTCTTACTCCGGCCAAAGATGTCTACTCTCCGATGTCTATAACTGATTTAAATGAGACGATAAACATCGGTCTTCCACTGCCGTCGCCCACTAATGCGACCAATAAGTCGTTGGCACTTAAGGAGCAATTCTTTCGCGACTTATCTCCTACGCCGACCACTC
>LBFM01000588.1:16983-42037 GCA_000988765.1 Achipteria coleoptrata | reverse complement strand
AGATGACACCCGCCCTGAATAGTGAAGTGGCAGTCGTGCTGTGGCTTTGAATGTCTCTCAAAAAAGTCACAATAAATATAACCTAATATTGAGTTTGTGTTGGAATCGATAACCGATAGTTTAATGACGTCCTGATGCCAACTCTCCCCTAACACCTGTTCACATGTTTCAAGTCTTGCACTAAATATAACATTAAATATAGTGTTGAGTCCATCCATAACAGAACCCAATGAAAAATATGGCGAACAAAGATTGATGTCAGCTCTGAATTTCTTTTGTTTGTATAGATTTGTATAATAGGGGACATCCCATAACTTAATACTTTTGGCAAATTTATTGTCAGAAGTCTTCATTTTAAGCATTGCATTGAAGTCTTGTTCAGCGATTGGTCGCAACCGATCGGTAATCGAATCAATTAATTGCCAAACAGTTTGCGGACAGTTAGCTATACTTCCTTTGATGGCTCTCTCGGCGTATGACTCAAAACCACAGATTTGAGCCAATTTGAGGCGAGACATAATCAGTTCTGTCAGAAGGCTTTCCTGGTGTTCGTCCGGAAAAAGGAATACCCGATAAGCGGCTTCTCTGACCAATTCATTGTCGGACTCATTATAAAGTCCGGTAAATACGATGTGTTCCCCCTCTGCCTTCAAATAGTTTCTGACCTCTTCGGGAAGTTTTATCTTTGGAACAGTTCTGGGCTGAGATGTACTGTTCATGAAATAGGAGCCGACATGTAGTATGTGTTCATTGAGACTAACGACAAGATTGCGTTTGTCTGCAGTCAATTGAATACCGCTCTGTTCGAAGTCAAACAAAAATAATTTCATAACGTATTCATCGATAGCATCGGTGGGGAACTGATCCCCATTTTGGGCCCCATTTAACAGAACGTCATATAAGGCTTTATTAGTGTTAAGTCTCTCGACTTCAGCGCTGATCGCAATCGACGCCTCTTCTGCCGAATGACCGAAACGTTGTGAGGGATGTCCTACGCGTACAAACTCTGCCATATCTGCGACTCTACACAAACTATTCGACAACTCATCAAAGATTTGCACTAATTTTCTCTGTCTGTTAGGACTGAGCGCTTCCTTCACGAGACGGTCGGACTCAATGATGGCGTTCTCGCGGAACAGATAAAAGCCATTCGGATCTGAAAGCAATTCATTACCGAATAAACCGGTCTTTCGGTCGAAAAATCGCGGAAACGATTTGCTCTTCGGATTCAAACGATTAAAAGCAGCGGTCAGTGGACTGACTGTCGACACGTTTCGGACAAAAACTTTACTAAAATTAGTAAACATTTTGACTAAAAATTACTTCAAATAAGAGTCAAAACAAAATGTTTTACAAAAAAAGTCAAAAATTTGTGGAAAAAGTGATTCACTTATAAATTGAACTCTTTTTTCATTTCTTCAATAATTGGTTTAACGCTTCCGGTCTTCATATAAATCTGTTTCATGTGATCTCTTTGTTGTGGTTCGGGAAGGAAGGGCTGAATGTCGTTATTTTTCCTGAATTTGCAGATTTCATACCAAAATGTTTTACACATTTTATAGTTTTCTATTTCACGCAAACATTTGTCCGAATCCTTTGAATTCAAACATTTAAGGGATTTATTCTGTTCTGTAAAACAAGGATTCAGATCTGTTTGTCGTTTCTTTTCGGCTAAAGATTCAGATTTAACGCTGGAAACAGACATCACAAAAATGGGATCATTTTTGAAAATTGTTGACCACTTCTTCACATTCAATGAGACCTTCAATTGATTCAAATAAAATTTAGTCAATACTTAAAGCCCTGAAAAGACTAAACAATTTAAATGATATCTCAGTTAAATCCCAAACCCATACAAAATATAGACGTTATTAATGTATTTGGATTTTATTTATTAAAACCATCAAAGTGATCAAGATGATCAAAGTATTAGCCTCACTTCAATTGATTAGTCAATCAACTATTCTAAGATCATATAACATAAATATTTTACAATAAATGTATAAAATTTTGTTTTTGAAAATGTAATTTAGTATCCGTTAGATTCAAGCTTTTTCTCTCAATTTTTAATTTGATGATCCAATTCAACACAAAATTTTACATAAAATAAAAGCATGAAAATATGATAATATGATAATATGTGGCGTATACTCGAACCTCTCCTTTAGATTATTAAACTTTTTCAACCATTTATAAGAATAATCAGCGATTTATAAAGAATCGAAGCTTTGTTTGCAGTCTTTCTCTACTTTAAAACTGATTTAATATTTGCGTCATTGCTATCAGTTTGACTGACACTAACTTTTCTGTAATCGAATTGATCCCAATCTTCTTTTTAATCCAGTATAAATCTGATAACTCATTTAACCTGATCAATTTTTCGAAAATTGTCACAAAATAGCGAATGGAAAGTGTGCTCCAATTTTGTGAAATAAATTCAAAATTAGCCAAAAGTTCTAATTCAAGGATTGAGAAAACAATTGATCGAAGTTTCGATTAAATCAATAATTGATTACTATTTCATATATTTTCATAACTAATTGATTAATAGTATATGTATTCAATACTTTTGAAAAATAATTGTATTTAATTATACACTAAAATCTCTATAAGTCGAACATAATTTCAAACCTCAAATGCATTTCATATACTTTTAATGTTTCTCTATATGACAACCTTTTTATGTGGAACGGTAAGTATGAACCCGTCCTATGTTCGAGAAATAGTGTGTTTTATCACTCTTTCAAAAAAGAGTGAATCATAAGAAAAATAATAAATAAGTTAACAAAAAATTGAATTAAGAACTCAAATAAAATGTAATGAAAATCAAGTTTTATTTGACATTTAAGTGCCGGTAAAGCAAATAAATTTAAACACAAATATATTTAAATTAAAATCCAATTGAATTACCACTAAATTGCTGTCAATATATATATATATTTTTAATAATATATAAATTGTTTTATCGACAAAAATAGGCACAAAAAGATACGATTGTTTACCACTTATGGAGAGGCACTCAATAAACAGTTATTACATTTAATTAATTTATATTAAAAGCAATTAAATTTGGACTTAATTTAAAATACTTTGCGACCAAATATTTGTTTTATTTTTCGGATTACATTTAAAATTATATCAATTTTTTAATCAAATTAATTAAATTTGTTTTCAAAGACTAATAAAGTGTTGAAAATATGAGCAATAATTATATAAAGAGTCAAATATTAGGAGAGAACTGAAAAAAATGATTTGAAAAATGAATTATTAAATGAATTAAAGTATTGAATCATTCTTTTTGAGAGAACAGAGTCTTTACCACTAAAAAAATTATTGATTTGTTGTTTTAGTTATCATTTGGAGTAAAGCTCTAAATTAAAAAAGGAATTCAATATTAGAAGAAATGGTTTGTCATAACTATCGTACATATGTTTCAATTTTTACATACAATTTAATAATAAATTAGAATTTGAAAGTTGAGGCAAATTATTGTTTTTATGTTTTGGTTTATCATTCAATCAATAGCTTTACCGGTCGTTAATCTAAAAATGTTTTTGTTTTCCCCCAAAGAAATAGATATCAATATTACCGCCAAATGTCAGACAACTTTTAGTTTTGGATTTTTTAAGAATTATATAAAATACTATTTATTTGGCGGCAGTCGTACCGAAACTTGAATTATAGTTTTGGTTATTTCTGGGCGCTCTCTCCTGTCGGGGTCGTTGGTTCTGGCTCTGAGGTCTGGGTCCTCGGCTTCCACTGAAGTTATTGTTCGATGTCTTATCTCCGAATGAGTTATTAGCAAAAGAGTTACCATTAATTGATTGGTTTTCATATTTTGGATTATAGTTTCCGAACACTTGGTTTTGACCATAAGTTTGACCTAAAATTATAAACAAATCAAATGTTTAGTCGATATTCAAAACAGAAAATCACTTCAATTACAAACCCTTTGGATTTGGATTTCTGGGTCGACCTCCGGAACCGTTCATATTCTTCTTGGGGTCCGATCTGTTTCGTTGATTGCGATTATTTCTGTGGTCGTCATTAAAATGATTTCCGCGTTCGTGACTAGTGTTGGCATTCGTTTGTTTGTCGGTTCCGCTGGAATTCATATAATTTTGATGATTTGCAAACGTCTGAGTCGTCATCATATCGGCCGACAACTGTCCCGTCATGTCTGGTGCTACGAGTCCTGTGATGGGAACTGCAGTGGCCAGAGTCACAGGAACTGCTGAAAAACCTGCCGAACTGGGGATCAGAGCAGCGAACTGTTGATTAGTGAAGGTCTGCGTCGGTATCGTCGAAATCGAAGTCGAATTCTCAAAGTTTGGAGTCTTTTGTGGATTAATTGAAGTATTATTTGAATCGGGAATTGAGTTATTGATAAACGAATCGCTTTGTATTCCGTATGACTGATATGAATAGTTGTTTGGCACAGAGGCCACCGCCACCACTGCCGGGTCCTTATCTACTAAAGAGTCGCGGGTCATAAAACTAATTCCTGTTGAAAACTGGTTCTGGAGTTGATTCAGATTCGAAGTGAACTCATTGGGAATCGGATGGAATTGAGTCGAACCCGAAGTCGTCTGAAATTTATATTTTAAAATATGTTTAAAATTAAATCAAAAGAAATATCAAAAAATAAAATAAAAATACTTTTGTGGTATTATTCGAAGAATTGGTGTCTTTTACAAATTTTTTGGTCGATTCTTCAGATTTAGTGTTCGGAACAACAGTAGTCTTATTGTTAGCAGAACTGTTCGAAGAGATGTCTTTCACAGGAATTTCTTTAGAGAAGTATTTGGTTTCAACGATAGTATTCATTAAGTCTTTCAATTGATTGAATGTCACTCCAGGCCAGGCCTCACGAGACTTGCCGTCAGCCAAAGCTATCAACTTCTCAGCTGTCGTTTCGATCTTATCGTCAGACACTTCAGTGATAACAGTGTAGAGTTGATCCAAATTAGACAACTGTTCTTCAGTTAGTTTCTGAATAATTTCAAATTTAACTCAAATTACTTTCAATTAAAATATAACAAAACATTCAAAAAGAAACCCACAATCGCTCCCTTAGATCCGGTGCTGAAATCGTTTCTGACATTTGCCTCAAACCTTCCGAGAATGTCCTGGAATTTGATGATAGTCTTCAGTCTTTCGATTTCTTGTTGTTGTCTTTCAATTTGTTTGTCTAATAATTCTTTTTTCATTTGTTTTTTCTGTTGTTTTGTATTCTGTTTTCGAGAAAAACTCTTTTTATATATTTGGGTCGAAATTGAGGTCACATTTAAGGGTAAAACATTCAAAAACCAATGTATTTGTGAAGAGTGGGCGTCAATAAAGAGTAATCAATGCATACCTCTGTTAGGACTTCGGCAATGGATTTATTGAGGTCTTTCAAGTGGTCTATCATCTCCACCACCTGATCCAACTTCTTAATCGCCTTTTGCTGTTCGGGTTCTAACTCTTGTCCTTTTTCTGCCAACTGTTGCAGTTCTTGGAGTCGGGCCTAAGGGTTGCCATCAAAACAAATATCAAATTAATTGCTTTTTGTTTGAAACAGTGATTAAACGCAAATCTAATTCAAAGGCAAACAACAAATTGTTTTTTATTAAATGCTTAACAGTTTTGCGACAAAACTAAAGCATTTGCTCTGAAAATGCATTTTATTGTTGAGAAAACATTTCATTCGTTTATTAATTCATTTAACCCTTAAATCAATTCAATTGCGAAACAAAATGGAAATTAATAAAAGGTTTAATTAAAAACTTTTCAAATAAAAGGCACGCCTTTTGTATGGGTTTCATATGAAACACACATTTCTTGTAATCACTTTTCAAAGGATTTATTTGACAACAAATCGATTAATCGATTCATTTATTTAATAATTGAGTCAATCATTGATTAATTAATAGATAAGAGGTTAGTATTAATCAAATAAAAAGTGATTAATAGCTAAAGATTAGGCAAAAAGTAATAGTTTTGGACACAAATGGCGTTCAATTGTTATGAAAAAAGCGTTTTTTGGGAGAAATCAAAATTAAGTGCGAAATAAGTCTAAATTTTAAGACAATTATTTGAATGCAAACAAACCTTTCTTTTCTCCAGATTTCTGATCTTTTTGTCCACCAAATTCTGTACCAGTTTTTGTGGTTCGTGGACATCGCTCGGAGCGGTGTTTTTGGTGTCTTTGTTAGCGGTCGGCATAATTGCAATTAAATACTATTGTATTGAATTCCTTTCAATAAATGTGTTCTCAAATAAATGATTCACTCATTCACTCAATGCTGCGAACATTGGAGACACTCAAAGACCAACACATATACAGAGTTTGCGCACTCAATACAGTCCTACACTTTTTGTCTGCAACAACACTGCCATCACTTTCTATTTGAGTGCCACCACCGGAGCACTGATCCACAGATGACTCGTTCAGATTGAGATATCAACTCATTCTTGAAATTAGCATTGAAACACCCTGTTCCAATACTCACTACCATTACCACTCTCTCACAGCCAATACAATTGAGGGAACAGTATTTCACTCACCGTTTCTACACTTAATACTTGTTTACAAAAAGTTTTATCAAAACTATTCACAAACAGATTTCAATTTTTAATACCATTTCAGATAAACTTATGAATTAAAAGTGAAAATTCTCCACAATTTAACCTCACCTTATCCTTAACCCTTTCAATAGAAGCTAATTATAAAGGCAAATAGTGATACTCTTTAATACTGTCTAACACTGTCTAACACTGTCTTGGTCATACAATTGATTAAAAATACATTTTCACATATGTTTACTACAAAATATTTATCGATAAGAATTTCCTCAATTTTTTCTAAAAATAAAAACTATTATTCATTAAAATATTTGGAAAAAATACAATAATTTGGAGATTCAAAAAAACGTTTTAATTGATTTATTCAGTTATTCTTAATAAAAATAAGATTCAACAAAGAGAGCACATAATAATAATAATAATAATATTAATAATAATAACTTAAATATAATGATGTAGTCGTGAAATATATATAATTTACAATTATTTTTCACAATTAAAAGACAATTAATAAATGATTTGTGAATTCAAATACAATTTCAAAGTCTATTTGATAATTACATTGAAAGTCAGTATTAAATACAGAATATTCTTAACATTGAATTATATTTTCAATTCAAATATATATTTATATATTCCTAATACCAAAAAAATTACATAAAGTTTTACCAAATTATTTATAGATTTTATTTATATATTTATATTATAATAATATATTTCTTATTCTTCTTAAACAACTAATTACTAAATATCGATAAACTTTTTAATTAAAAAATGAATTTATTTTTTAATTTGTTTTTTATTTAATCGAAAAAAATTTTGTCGGAATTTTTTCTATAAAAACTCTGGTTTTCTTCTGTAATGGATTTAAAAGTTAAGACTTGTTCACAATTTGGAGTTCAATTGAGAACTCAATCATCAATTATTTTAATAGTTTTTTGTGTAAATTTTTAATATAAATTTCATGATTTTTAGGTCCAAAAAGTTTAAACAAATTCTAAAATTCATATATAAAATGATAGACCTTTTAATAAAACTTTGAGTTTGCGATCAAATAATTTAAGACAATTCGCAAATCAAAAGATATCTCAAAAAATAAATATATTTTAATAACTTTTCGTCAAATGATTCGAATTAAATTTCAAAATAATTTGATAAATCACTGCAAAAATTGGAAATATTTTGAACAAATTATCGACAAAATAATAATATAATTAAATAAATATTAATAAATAAAAGACTTTTTAAATAATTGAATAAAAAATTAACGAATCATAAGATAACCAAAAGATTAGAAAACAAAACAAAGAGCTCTCATATATTAATTTTTTGAGATATAAAATTGATTTTCACAGTTCTGTCACAAAAACCTGTCGTTAAAAATAAGTCAACATTTGTCTGATTACCGAAAAGAAAAAAGAATTCAATAATAACTTGCAATTATTCAACATATCATTTGTGCGTAAAGTGATCGACAAAATCACTCTTACCTTACAATACAAATGTAATGAAATGTCTTTTTTTAGTTTAATCATAAAAAGTTAATGGGAGTCACAAAAAGATATTCTGTACACTTTATGGCGGTTCCCGTTTTATCTGTAATTAGATTCGCAAAAATACAGATAAAACGAATCGAGTTTTACCTAATCTTATCGCAAGACAACCAAATCTCTTCCAATTCCTTAAACAGCTATTAATTAAAAGAAATAATAAGTATTTTATAGAAAACATTAGACATTAATTAATGACAAACCGTTTTAATCCAATCGCTGTCTTCAAGACACTGTTCTAATATCACATGTGATTCTTTGTTGTCGTCTCCGCTCCTTATATTCTCGACCTATTAATTAAACCACAAAATAATTGATTAATTAAAGCAAATTTATGACAATTATTTGAGACTTACTTTTGATTTGCATTTAGAGAAAAAGTTATACTTTTGGTGGTGTAAGTGAGAGTATAACACTATTTTTTCTGCACACGAATCGCAAGCGGCGTATTTGGTTTGCTTCAGATCTAAACCAGTCTGTGGTTCGAGTGTCATCTGATTGTAAGGCTGTCCATTAAATTGCATTATTTGTTTACTCCAGTTGTCTTGACATAACTTTTATGGAATAGTTTATAATTATATTAAAGTATACAAAAGTTTAAGTCATACCCGACACCGAAGATCGCCGACATTGTTCTGAGCGGTGACAGTGAAGAGTGGGTACGTCTCAACACATTTAACGATATTTGCATCCCATTTGACTTTACTGAAAAATCGAGATTTCTTTCGGGAACAGACGTCGTCTATCGCCTGAACGTGAGATAAGAAGTATTCGTCTGTTTGTCCGCAAAAAACAAATTATTAGAAAATATTATCACAATTTTCCAAATATAATCACAAGACATACCATTTTCTTTGATAATTTCTGAAATAAAATTCGGATCCAATGCTTGACTTATCAATGTTTGGATGAAGACTTCAAAGTTTTCCTGGTGTTGGTATGTATTCGATGATTGGGTTCCACTCGACTTATTGTTTATCCTTTCAATGGTCGCCAAACCGTTTCTAAGATTCAAATAGAAATTTATAGAAAATTGAAAACATTTTTGAGATGTATATCACTTACACAGCGTTGGGATTGTTTTGAGTTAACCCTAACTTTTCGACAACAATTCTGGTTCGGGTACAGCCCATAATTCTTACGTCAACCCCTGTATATCGCTGTCTGACTGTAGGATTCCACGCAGAATACTATAATAATTTAAAGTAAAGGATAAATAATCCAATTGTTTGAAGTAATTGAATGAAACTCACAGATGAGGTATTTTCATAAACAGTGATGTCGTCCTGTTCTTTGGGCTCAAACCTCTGGAGTAAACTTTTGCCTTCTATTCTCCAAATTACAGGCAAATCATACTGTGATTCATCCATAGAAACGACAAAATCTCCGGTTCTCATCAGTCCTTCACGAATAGTGGACGCCTTTTTATCCTGTGATCGTCGACGGGGAGTATTAGTTCCCGCGCTTTGCATTCCTACAGATAATTGTTGACCAAAATTTGTCTGAACTGTCAAAGAGTTTAAACTATTTGTTGTCGTAGTGGGTGTTGTTATTGTTGTTGTTGTCGTCACACAACTATTTGTAGTCGTCGTAGAGATAGGAGTCGTTTGAATAGGACTCAGAATATGCTCAATGGCTACCGTCGATGCCATTGTCGTAATAGGAGGTGTAGTCACCGTTGGAGTGGTCTTAATGTTTGGCGATTTTTTGTTTGTTTGATTCGAAACGTTATTCACTTTCTTATTGTTTGTTGGATTCGGCACTGAATTCACGGCAATTGGTTTAGACGTTTCTAAATTTAATTTTTGTTGGTTTGGCTTTTGTTGGCTTTGGTTAATCGGTTCCTCTTCTTCTTTGATGTCAATAATGTCCGAAAGAGTGGTTTTCATAACAACAGAATTAATACTATTTTCAATCGATTCGGTAGAACTGGTCGACAAAATAGGTTTTGGATTATTTCCTAAAACATTGTTTTTCTTATTATTATTCTTTTTTAAGTTATTGTTAACCGAAGGGGACGTTATTCTCTCAAAATCAGGCGCCGTTCGCTTTTTACTAGAATTGTCAGAACTGCTAGACTTTCGACTCTTTTTAAGCGAATGAGTATTTGGAGGACTGTCGGGAAACTCGTACTCGTCGTGTGTTGTCTGCGACTCACTTGAAAACAAATCCATTTTATTTTGTTTTCTCTTTCTATTGATTTTAACGTCTTTTCGAGAATCCATTTCAATGATGTGTACAGTATTTGTGTTGATATTAGTGGAGGGCCTCCTCTTAAAGAATTTGCTTTCATAGTTCTCTCGATCACCAGTCGCTGACTTCTTAAGTGATATATTTTCGCCACTCATTAGTTTCGGTGTGTTTTGACTGACGGCTGAAAAGTTATTCTTCTTAGTATCGAAAACATCTTCAGTAATACAATCAAAGCTGTCCTCGAGTTTTATCTTTTTATTGTTTTTACTCGACTTTTGTCCGTTTAATGTATTATTTTGTTTAACTTTATTCTCATTCGATTCCTTTAATTTTTTCTTCTTCTTTTCTTTGGCCATAACAGGAGGAGCGGTCGGAGAGTTGATAAATGAGATAAAGTTCTTGAGATAACCCGAAGGTTGCGACGAATTGCTATTTCCCTGATTTGAGTTCGAATTTTGGTTTGCATTCGGAGATAAATTTGCATTCGAGCGCTCGGAACAGATATTTGAGGATTGGTTTATCACAAGTGGGGACTGGTTTTCCATTTGAACGCTTGTATTGATGTTTGGAGTCTGGGTTTCCATTGAAACACATTCTGTGGGTTCAGTCAGGAAACTCAGTTCGTCATCGATTGTAGGAAACGATTGCTTTTCGGGCACTGAATTAGTAATGGTTTGTGTCAACTGCTGCGATGCCATTGTTATCACCGGTTCTATCAGTTGTTGTTCTTGTGTTTGTACTGTTGGGAGGGACTCGTGTGGCAACGGTTGCATTAAGTCGTGTTCTGTTTGGGTGGGAAGTGGTGTTTGTTGTTGTGTTTGGGATAAGTGCTGCTGATATTGCATTTCGTAACAGGAATTGGCGTTAGAATGAGTGTCGGCACCACTCGAATCATTAGGCATTACATTATGATTTGGTTGTGATTCTTGTGGTGTATGATTGTGATTGTGGTGTGCCATCGGTTGTGCCATCAAATATGGATTGGAGTTCTGATAGTTTTGGTATTGTTGTTGAGTCGGGTATTCATAACCAGTGTATCCATTATTTGGATCAACAGAGAGACTAACGTTTACGTTATTCTTGTTTTTATCCTTTTTCTTATTCTTTTTACTATTTTTACTCTTTTTCTTATTATTGAAGTTTTGCTCCACTTTTAGATTAGAAGTGAACCCATTAGTCGTGTCTTCAGTTACCGGAAAATTTATAATATTAGGAAAATCTATTTCTTGAGAACTAAACACAGAGTTGAGGGTTGGCTCAGAATTAAGTTTAGTGTTCGAAAGGTTGCCATTCATAGAGTTAACGCTAACCATTGAAGACAATCCACACGATTCCGGTTCTGTGTCGTGAATATCTGCACCGGGAATCAAGAATCCGGGTCTTTGTTGGATAATCGAAGAGTTATTCTGAGCACTATTCATGTTTGCAACGGCGGCGGCCGCGACCATACATGAAGAGCTGTTTGTCATAATTTGTTCAGACGTTTGACTCCCATTTGTCGGTAATTTTGGATTCGAACCAAAATTTGACGGATAGTTAGCAGCGAAGGGAGAGTTCTGTGTCGGTGTTTGTGGCGTCAGCTGTGGATAGTGTTGGACCTGTTCTTCATGTGATGTAGAGGTTTGAGAATTGGATGACATCACATGTGGCTGACCCACACTTGACGGTGGAGTCGGATAACCGGGTGTTGGTGTTGGTGTTTGAGCGCCAATAGATGGGTAGCCTTGAGGAGTGCCGTAAGAGGAAAAGTCTTGTGTTGAAGGCTGTACGGCTGCACCGGTAGCTGTAGGTGTGCCCTGACTAGAATTTGATGTGTTTGATCGCTGAGGCTGAGGGTATGGAGACTGAGGCAGGTTTGTGGCCGGACTGTTGTAACCGAAACTACACGAAGAGTCGTTCCCCTGTTGTATACCGTGATTACTGGCCGAAGACGATGAACGCGACACCGACTGATTGGCGCTAAGGTTATTAGATATGACATTATTGACACTATGAGCCGGACTGGACGAGTAGTTGGTCACAGGTTGGGAGCTGTTATTCATCATTGGCATCATTGCACAGTTAGGCAAATATGTGCCGTTCATAGCATTGATAGCACTCATATTTCTTGCATTACATGAATTAGTTGAGCCCTGTTTTGAGCCCTGAAGTATTGATGCACCGCTCAGTAATTCGCGATTTCGAGCGCTCGCATCCGAATGGAAGCCTACCGCAGGATAAGCACTTCTGGATGTGGTATTAGAGGCGAAGGCAGTCATAGCCTGTTGATTGCCTGTCGCCAAACCCGATGCATATCTTTGAGTTTGCATTGAAGGATAATCAGAACCGATGGCGTGCGCGGCCGCTGCCATCGCAAACATATTCGTGGCGTACGGATCTGTTTGGCTGTGATGGTGATGCCCTGTTATCTTTGCGCCCACAGATGCGTCTAATGATGACTGACCTCTGGAGGCGATCGCATGACTTGATTGGGTCGGAGGCAGAGATGGCATAATATTGCGAAACGAATTGTCAACACTTGACATTGAAGAGGATGTCTTGTGATGAGAATGCAATGAGTGGTGACCTTTTGTGCTCTCATTTGACGACTTGTTATGGGATGAACTCGAATGATGTGATGAATTGTGAGTAGAATGTGATGAATGAGAGCTATGGGAGGAATGGGATGAATGCGGATGACTACTGCCGATGGCATTCGTGCCGCTATTCATAACATTCATATTAACCGCTTCGTGCGGTAATATACCGAAAGGTCCACTCGAAGAATTGGTCGCCATTAAGTTGGTGTGATGTCTGTGCCACTGAGCGTTCAAATGTGATGGAAATAGTGAACCAGTGGTCAAACCCGGGTTACTTTCAGGGGTCATATTATTAATATTGTTGGCGGCACTCATTCCTGACATTCCAGTCATAGAATAGGAATTCCTTAAGTTATTCATATCATCTGCTTTTTTCATAGAATTGAAAAAACCCGTTCCGACACCAGCCGAAGGTAAGTAAGAGGCCTTCGATGGGAACTGTGCCGATAAAAAGCTTGGATCGTAACCCGAATGATGAAGGAATGGATTCGTATTGAAGGTCGAGCTGTCATGAGATGGTGTTTGATGTGAAGCCGCGTTCAGACCATGTGATGGAAAAAGCCATGAATGGGGATGAGCTGCAGATGAGCCGTAGTGACCAGACATGGCCTGATTGGTGGCCGCGTTTGCTGTTACTCCGAGCCCTAAGTGATCGTTGAAATTGAGCTGATGACCACTTTGGCCAATATTAAGACCCGACCCGACATTCCGCTGATTCATTTGATTTCCCGATGCACTGAATCGGTGCGAGTATTGAGCCGTGTATTGAGCCCATGGGTCCATAGCTGACACGTGACCCGTTTAGGCACAACACCTGAGCTCCAAATCAACAATTATTTCAATTTGTGTATCACTTCTAACCATTAAGTTCTTTAGACATTAGAAAACGCTTTTTAAATGATTTCCAAATTTTGTTTGACATTTGATTTACATTTCAATTGGATTTCTATTCACTTAAAAATGCGATAAATTAACCAAAATTTGATACTAAGACAAACATTTTGGGCACAATTCCTGCAATAATTTATTAATAATTAACTCATTTAAGAAAATTAGAGCCAAAAAATGATTATTTTTTACCATTTCTTTTGGATTAAACGATAATTTAAACGATTAATTGAAGTGAAAAAAGTTTGCAAACAATTAATTTGTTAATTGATTTGGGATTTGATTGACGTCCGGATTGTGTATTGAATAATAAGTTTGGACATAATTTAAAGACAATAATAGACTCTTATTTACCTCAATATTAATATTGTTATTAATGTTCAACCATTTTAATGGGCCGTCACTTCAAATGTTTTTCCCCTTCAGAGTTACAGCCATTAAAGTGTAGTGTTTTGGCACTGTTTTGGCTGTTTTTCTCTCTCCATCTTCTCATTCAATCAAATGATTGTTCGCTAAAAGCTCTCAATTACAGCATTAATACCAATACCGGTGTCGCCATCTCTATGGGGGACTCATTTGTCACTACGACTAATCTGTTGACTAATTGATATCAATTTACGTTTCTCTACATTATTATCGCCTAATAAATCTTGTTTTCATTTATTCGTACATTTAATAACAAAAAATACAAGATTAAGCCCATCACATATATTCTCTAAATATTAATCTTTTCTTTATCTAACATATTTTAATTGAGTGAATAGTTGAATGATTAAATTTCTAATTTCTAGATTCTTGGTCACTTATTTTTAACATTCAACAGAATATTTCAGAAACAATGTGTCAAATGAGGAAAAATAAACGAAAATTTATCTTATTTTGTGTGGAAATTAAATTTTCAATTTGGGATTTTTTCATCTTTTATGAAACAATTTCATAAGAATTTGAACAAGTTTATTGAACTTCAATATTGATGACTCAATTCAAGTTTTGAAAGACTATCAACATTTCAAAGTTGAAGTTCAAAAGTATTGCTGAGAAGTACCCCAAAAAACTACTGTTTGTATTGAGAAGTTGGAAACACAACAGTACAGAACAGGGGGAGTACTATAGAACATCCCTTAATTAGGTTTTGATTGATAGCCTATTAAGGACTCAACGAATAGGATAATAAACTATCCAAGGGTTGTTTTGCACCTGAGAACTCCCCCTGGTGGACTCTAATCTAGCAATAAAGTAGTGTTTCAATGATAGATATGGCGAACACTATAAAAGCCGCCAAACTTTTTCACTCTTTTTATCCTTAGATTAAATTCAATTGAATCAATAATTAAACTTATTATACTATTAGAAAATCATTTAAATTGTATCTAGTTACATGCAAGTATGCATTAACAAGTTGTTAGTCAATTATTTATGATAATTTCGATGCTATTTCAACGATAATTTCATTGAATATTTAGTGTCAAAATTAATCATTCAATTCATTGTTCAGCGAAAAAGTGGTGAAACGACTCAAACGGTTTGTTATATATAGACATAAATAACGTTCAATAAGTGTATACTTTGTTTGTGTTTTGGCATATATTTTAGGGAACAAAATGTTGAAACATTTATTGATAATTATTTATTACTTTACTATTGTTTTCATTGAAAGCATTTCGATTAAAAGCAAAACAAAATTTTATTTATTTTTATTATAATAATTAAGTTTTAAATGATTTAATTTTTAGTTAATTGTATTTAAAATTATAATCAATTGATTAAACGTGACTTAAATTTATTGAAAATATAGTTAAACCTCTGGTTTGGGTTCGGCTTTAATTTATTCATTGAAATTATTTGATGGAAGGTTTGGACAAACTTTTTATTAATTTTAACAATAATTTAATTAACAAATGATTTAATTTTGTTATTTGTCTGACAGAACTGCAAACCTATTATCAGATCCCATCGATCGCACACTTCTGTAACTTATTCCGCGATTGTCTTAATTTACCCGATTTTGACTATGAGGTCACTTACCATAAATCGCCGTTAATTTCATTTTTATCATTATTTTTATCTATTCTTTCGATTAATAGGACTTAGAGTTTGCATTTCTCACGAATATATCTTCAGATAATTCAGAATTGGGTTCAAATGAATGTAACCTCATTTTAAGGCTTATTTGTGCTCTTCTTAAGGGATATTTTGATACTCATATCAAGTAATTTGTTTTTTACAAACATTTCAACACTATATTTATGATTATTTGAATTGTTTAGTCACTTGAATTGTGAGAAATACTTACACAAATTGTTTCAAATACAATGGGTGGGCATCGAGAAGAAGAGGTCGCCATTTGTCACCTTTGATGACAATGGAGAGCAAATTAGTCTCCGATTCGATGATCTGTCGCTCAGAACCAAAGTTGATGTCATTCATTGTTTGTGTGATTATAGACTCTTCGCGGATGACATCTCACAAAAAATCAATGATATAAATGCTGACGACTATAGAGTGGAACCGCTCGGAACTGATAGTAAAGGATATACTTATTGGTATTTTTACGGCACTCGTCTCTATCGAGAGGACCCATCCGTCGCTCAGAGTATTGAAGATAATTATAAAAAATACGACGAATTGTTTCATAAAAGAGCCGAAGATATCAAACGAAATATTGAATTTGAAAAGAAAAGAGCGGAACAAGAATTGAAAAAACAGACACTCATTGAAGCAAAACTGAAGAAAGAGGAACAGAAAAAGAGTAGAACATTACCACCAAAAGTGTTGGGTTCTCGAACAGGACTTAGAGAAAGAAAATCGGAACAGTCTGTGCCAAACGGTGTCTATACTCCAAAAGCTTCTGTTAATTCAAAAAGTGTTTCAAAAAGTGACTCAAATATTGATAATAATATAGATTTAAAGGATTTAAAAGAAGTTTTTATAAGTATTGAGGAACGACACGAAGCCTGGAGTCTGATCTGTCAGACAGAACAGGAGTGGAAAGACTTTACCGAAACATTTGCCAAAAGTAAAAACAAAAGTGAATCCGATTTATATAAACTGTTGTCTAAAAATTTTATACCAAAAATAAGTGAAATCTTTGAAACAAAAGAAAAAGAGAAACAAAAAGTCGATCGACAAAAACTCATTGAATTATTGCCGCGAAGACTGTCCTCAAGAATAGAATTGAGAAAAATTCAAAAAGAAAAAGAAGAAATCGAAGAACAGGAGGAAAGCCGTCGCAAACGGGAAGAGTTTGAAACCAAGAATAGGGAAACAGACAGACAGAGAAGTGAGCGAATAAAACAAGAGAGAGAAGTCAGGGCTCAAAAAAGACTTCAATTGGTGGAAGAAAGAGCCGAACGGGCGCTCAAAAGGGATAGGGTTGAGCTGAACAACGGAATCGATACCGAAACTCAGGATCATAATATGGAGAGCAATGAATTTGATTACATTAATGAGGAGTAAGTATTAAATAATTGTATTAATAAAATATTGGGAATCAGAAGATATTTATCTTCAGAACAGTAAATGTCTTAAATGAACAATAATTTGATAAACATTTCTCTGTTTCTCTCAATGGGCACTCATATGCTATACGAGTGTCGTCTCAGCCAAACATATTAACGGCATTCCAGTTCGAAAGAAACAATTTTGTAAGTCTTCTTCCGTTAACTGTTGTTTTGGTGTTTTATATCAAACATTTGATTTCTATTTTATAGAACGGCTTCTAATTTGCTGTTTAGTGCAATCATTTGTCGGCTTTCCTGCCTTTCCCTAATTCTTATTTTAATTAATCTAAGTTTTCAGTAATTTTAGATTAATATAAATTTCATTTAATTTTTGTAGTATTATTGAAGCACCGGTCGATCCGACAGATAGTTTCCAATCATTTTATGAGGGACTGGAAAAAGGTATTAATTGTGTCAATCATTTAATTATAATTTAATTAAATATTATTATGATTTTAGTGATAACAAATGTGAAGTCCAGTCGCGACGCCTGGCCTTTCGCCGAAGCTGTTGATGGAAACAAGTTTCCGATGTATTATCACGTGATTACAGATCCCATCGATTTGTCTATAATTGAGAATAAAATTGAGAAAAGAGAGTATCAAAAGTTCGAAGAATTAGAAAACGACTTCAAACTTATGGTAAATAATTGCGAGACATTTAACGGACCTAAAAATGGTTACACTCTAATGGCTTACGGCGTTTGGCGAACGTTTAAAAAGGCTTCCCTTAAATATCTGAAACAAGAACTAACATATGACGAGAACACAGCTTTTATTTATCCTAAAAAAGTGACGAACACTAATATAATGCCTGCCATCGAAGCAAAAAGGAAAAAGCGTAAGAGGCGTTCCACTTTCAAAGCACTCGATGTTTTGGCTGAAGCGGCAGAAAAAGCAGTCGAAGCCAATGATTCGCGAGTCGTTAGAATAGCGTCCAGTATTTGTTCGTCTTATGGCGAGTCCTCTCCCAATAGTACTCTTTCAAGTGATTCCAATGTATTAGTGAAAGAGAGCACAACTGCAGACAATTCCTTGAGAATTCACGGGGATATGTGGGCCAACTTCTTGTTCAATGCCAATAAGAATAACGCAGACATCAAAGAGCTAACCATTGGTTCCACTGTTTCTCAAACTTGTAGTAACTCTTCAATAAACGAGAACTTGACTTTCAAATCATTAGATGAATGGAGTAAAAGCATTAAACAGAGCGGAAATTATGTGGTTTTGCCTCAACACGCAGTGATAATCAGTTCCCCTCAATTCAATCATTGTACGAACGGACCACCGCTTGTCAGACCAGAAGTCTCTCTAAAAGTGGTCACAACCGGTACTCCAATGAGTTTGAACACTACTAATGTAAATACAAACACATCTAACGGTTCGCCAGTCTTTACGTCATCTGTTATTTCAAATAATGAAAACGCGAGCAAAGAATTGGTTAAAACAGATCCCAAACGACTCGTTATTAAATTGAGTCGATGTGAAGCCCAACAGATTTGGAGACCCGTCACTCTCATCACTACCACTCAGAATAACTTTAATACAAATAATTCACAAACAAATGGACAGACAATCACTACAAGCGCTCAACAGTTTCCTACAAAACCATTTAAAACTATGCCTACGAATTGCGTTCCCGTAAAGAAACGGTACGTAATTCAAGATTTGTGTAATCAGTCGATTACAGAACAGAAGAAACCTTCGGTTGCTATTAATATGAGTCCAATCTCTCAAAACTCTAAACAAAATTCTCAATCGTTTCAAATCACTGGTAATTAAACTTAAAATTATTTTATTTTAAAAATAATTTAAAAATTATTGAATTTATTACAGGAATAGAAAGAAATTCAAATCTAAAAGTATTTCATCTAAAAAAGTTAGACCAGACCTCAACTGTTTGTCACACAAACATCTCATCCAACAACAGCACAACAACTCAGAGTCCAGTTATGCCCAAACTATTACTCATGCCTTTTAATAAGGTATGACTTTATTATTATTATTATTAAATAATTGATTAAAATTTATCTTCAATTTGATAGCAAACACCGAATGAAAATAATTCTTCCGGTTTATCATAACATTAAAATCAGTTCTTAAATAAAAAACATTTCTATTTTAAATAAATTTAAATATTATTTTAATGTATTTTGTTTTAAATTCATCCGAAATATTGAATAAATTGAAGTAAATTTTGAGCTCAAATCAGATTATATTTTTGTGATATTTTAATCGATTTGTTTGAAATTTGTTTAAAATTATTAATAAAATTGATTCAAAATTTATTCAAATTATTTATTTTTGCGTCGTTTTTGAATATAAATTAAAAAATCAAAACATTAGTTAAATATTTGGAAAAATAAATATAAATTAATGTTATATACAATCAGAGAATCATTTGTTTTGGTTTAAAAGCTTTTTAATTATGACTTAAATTATTAGCAAAACATTTGTTTTAATTTAATTTTAAAAATTTTACGGAATGTTTAAGTAATGGGACGCTTAATGTTAAGAGGCTTTTCCCAATTCGATCTTCTTTTGAATGGCGCGAATGGAGTGGTATATCAATGAGTCGATTATTGCCGAAACCGTGAAAATACCCCCAATTATAGCACAGACAGACGTAAGAAAATGAAGAAACGATTTGTTTATCTCTGAGTACTTAACCATCATTGGCCCGAACTCATAGATAAAGAACACTCCGGGCATTCCATTCTCTGAGAGTGTGTCCTGAATAGGCTTATTATGTCGCGTCACTGCGAACTGATTTGTTTGTAGTGTCTGTCCATCAGTTTTGGCATAAACTGTGGCAACAATTTTGATGTAATACTGATACATCATTGAACCCTCTCCTGCTATCTGTACGCTTCCGTCCAATGGATTGGTTTTGCCGGCAATAGTCCGTCCAAAGGACAGGTGACGTATTTTGTGAGTCAAATTGAATCTATCGAAGTCGTGAAGACTCATGTCGTGTACGTGAATGTGGTGTTTACTGAAGCTCTTTCCCGGAGCGATATGGAGATTACCGCCCACTCTGTTGACCTCTACATAACCGAACACTTGACAGCCCTCTTTGTCGAAGTCCTGTAACTTTTCATTAATGCCTTCGCGTTTGCACTGATTGATGTCTTCTAAGTGGTTGAGACCCCAACCCTTTTCACTATACGCTTGTCTAACCTCATCACAAGTGTTACAACATTTTCTTCTCAGACTTTCAGCGCCATAACAACTCTCACATCTGTTTGGGTCTAAAGTGGTTGTGCTTAAAGTCGACAATTGGTTGAGAAACTCTTTTCTAGTCTTATCAGCGATTGAATTGTCTTTTTCTGGCTTTTCGATGGGCTCTCCCTTTAAATCAAGTCTTCGTTTAAAGACATTGTGTTCAATATTAATGTGTTGTTCACCCGAGACGTCAATGGCATCGATGGCTAAGAACTGACACGAAATATGAGGGAAAATGACGTCCAAATTGATCCTTAGTTTGTCTCCTCGCGAGACATCCACTAATAATTCTTCTCTTAATTCAGGCGTTAAATAATAATTTAATTCAGAAATAAATAATACACTCATTAATAGTCCGCTAATTATTGTAACTAAATGTGAGAAATAAAGAGTCAAACATTAGTTCCCAAATCAATGCCAATATTTGTTTGGATCAAAACCTGTCGCTCCGCCAAATGTCTTAATCCGGAAGTCTTCTAAAACTTTTGGATAGGCGTCAAAGGATCGGATCTTTTCGCTAATTGTTTTCAAAGATAATATATTTTGCATTTCTTATAATTAATTCGTTTAAAACTAAATTCAAATCAATTAAACTTTTAGTTGTCATCAAAAAACACTTAACGTGTACTCTAAGCCTAACCAAAACAACTGTCAACTCTGCTGTTCACAAATCACGTGACACACAATCAAGCTGTGAGTTGTATGTAATGTTAGCATAATGTTAGCATGATTTAATTGGCTTATTCTGGCTATATTCTTGCTTGAATATTTGAACATTTTATAATAAATATCAAATAATTATTCAATTAAAGTCTGATTTGTGTTAAATTTAAATATAAATTACTATTAAATTATTCTAAATTTTGTTAATCTAAAAAATCATCATGATAACCTAAATTTTTATTAGAAATCCGATTTTCTAAAATAATTAGTAACGATCAAGAATTGTTAAGAAACTTTGCACAGGTATATATGAAAGCTCCTCCATAAGAATTGAAGACTTATCACATCACATTACTAGTGAATAATGGCCAAGATATTTTTAGCGTTTTGATGTATTTGTTGAAAACATAATATAATGAGATTATCAATGAAATAGAGTCAATTGTGATCTAGTCTATTTTCATTTATAAATAATTTGCTGCAATAAATATCGATATAATAGAATGTAAATAAAAGTAATCCGAATAATTTTATGCCATAAAATTGATGAGTGTTTGCTGTTTGTTGTCATAAAATAAATTTTATTTAATGTTTATTACTATAAATCACGCAAACAATGAGACAATTTTGTTGTGAATTTGTGGCTAAAAATTAATTATAGGTTTCGTTTCGAAGAAATTCAATGCTTTTCAATAAAAGAAATGTCAAAACAGAGGGAAAACAAAAACCCATTCCATGATTGAACTGAAATTAATTGGATTTAATTAAGTTTTCTCTCTGTTCTCTCTGTGCTGTTCCTTATTATATCGATCAGTCTTTGGCTGAGTTTTATGAACCATAGGTGGGAGTCATGTCATTGGGATCTGTGTTCTAAACGCTATACGCAATAGAAATGTTGAAAACGGATCGATATTTTGGTTGCGATTGCATTGAATTCAATGCAGTATTTAGTTGTGAACGCAATGCTCTGAACGCAGAATTTTGAGACTCAAATTCATAGATTGGATGCTGTTTTGGAGGTTATTCTCAGTTTTAGTTTTATATACCGATTGAGACTCTATTTATACTTATTGTTCAAATGGCGTCACTTTAATGCCAATAATTAATATCGGATCTGATATCAACAAATCAAATGTTTTTAATACATTACGGAACCGATTCTCATGTGGTTTAATACATTGGATGTGGTGCCAGTGCTCAGCGCACAAACAATTTAGCCACAATGTCTGGACGTGACGGATCAAACCAAGACGGCCACCAACACTCCTACCAGTATGTCGGCCCCTACCGACTCGAGAAGACACTCGGCAAAGGACAGACAGGTTAGAACATATTGTTTATCTCACTTATGGCTCACATAACAGCCATATTATAACCAAACCATTAGTTCTGTACTTCCACTCAATATTATTGTCATTGAAATCACACGAAATGACACTTCAGATCAAATTAATTATTCAAAATATATTTCGTGTTATTTTTGATTCAATGTATTTCTTCCTATCGTTTAATATTCAAAATATTCTAATTTCGACACAAAATTTCCAAATAGTTTTCGAGAAAAAAATCGTATCAAACAATTTGATTGAATTGAGAGATGAAAACAGTTTCTAATGTAAATGAGCCGTGAATTTGAAGAGAGAGTAAAAAACGAATTATTTTAAAAGGGATTAAATTTTTGGCTGAAATGTTGTGAAAACAAATTGTGAGAAATGAACTAAATTTGGTCAAACATTACAGTAAGTTATGGCTTAAACTGTGATATTTTTGTTGCTGAAGTAATTCTAGTTTTGAAGTTGAAATATCACATATTAAATGGTTAAGTGTGTGAAATGTTGTACTCAACCCTCAAATTGAAGTCAAGTTATTATTTTTGGAAATAACACACTCTTTGAGTGACTGTTGCCTCAAAATAATAAAAAAGTTTATTAAACTCATAGGTTGTTAACAAATTGCTTTTAATGTCTCACAAATCTTTTGCTGATTTATTACACAATTCTTACGGATTATACCTCTCGTGAGAGTTAGTGTTAAGTAAATGCAAAAAAATGTCAGACTATTAGAACATTAGATCCGTTCAACACTCGAACACAAGTCGAGTAAAACTGGTGTTTCTCTCTGTTTTCAGAGACGATTGAGTTTTGTTATCGCAAACAATTTTCTGCTGAATATCACTATTTTTGTGTTTTTCTTGTCATTAAACTCGAGGGCATTATTCAGAGAATGGCTTCTCTGGAATTGGATACCAATTTCACTGTAATTCATCCGTTTATGGTTTTTAAACGAAAGTGTGTTTAATCCGGTCTTTGAATCAACATTTGAATTGAATTATAAATTTCAAACTCATTTACAATTAGTTGAGTCGTTAAAATTAATGAACTGTCAGCAGTTCACCAGTTCCTCATTGAGTATTAAGTTTTATCAAATGAGCAAAGCATTCAAAAAACCTTTTTATTCATAAATTTACAAAAGAATTCTTATTCTAATCCCAATTCTGTAAACACTTTTCACTCTAATTCTCTCATAATATGAATATTCATTCGAGAATTCTCTTGAATTTTTCAGTTGAATAATATTCTGATTCAAAGAGTCAGTCAAATAATATATTATACGACAATTTTTTTGTAGTATTTTTCTACGAAAATGTGATTTTTATTTTCTGCCTTTTAGTAGATTTTCAATAAATTTTCGATTTATTATTGTCTCGAAGCTATTTCTTGACGTAAATCGAATTAAAAATGTATTCGACATTAAATTTAGCCAAAAACACAAGACATGACATATGTTTTCAAATATTAGTCTTCTCAGAGAATTTTAGTTTAGATTTATTTATATTCTTTTTTGGTTCAAAATTTAATTCAATGAGAATTTAAATGTTTTATTAGCTTTTTTTTAAAGAATTGAAAAGGATTTTAATTTTAAAAACAAAGATTTAAAAAAATTAAATTTTAATGTTTTAGTCAAAGGAATCAAAGGAAATAAAAGTGAGGAATAAATTCTGTGTTTACCTATTCTTATAGTAGTTTTCGTTAACTTTTTCTTACTGTTTATACTTAGAAGACTAATCAATATTTGGTTATTTGTTGGACAAAACAAACTGAATGGTAAACAATTTAGAGTGTGGGCGACCAATCTATTGAAACGTTCCCTTTGATGGATAAACACAATTCTAGTTTCAAAAATAAGACGTTATATACTTTAAAATTTAATTAATTTTAATGAAATCTTCGTTTAGAAACTTTAGAAATAATCCGAATCGTTTGCGAAACTGCAGGTCTTTAAGTAATTGCCAGGACTTAAATTATATTTATTTTGTTTGAAACAAATGATATCTACTGTGGGCTCATATTTTGAGTTATTTTTATAAATAGAATATCATTCGTTGAATTCATTTGAAATAAATAAATTAGATTTGAGCTCACAATAAATCTATAGACAACTGAACACAAGATTTTATTCTCACTATTTTTGACAAAAAACGACAACAGAATTTTAAATGAAGAGGAAATAGTCTTTTGTCCAGAATATAAGAGAGAGTTTTTCAACTTTTCATGAAAAAAATATTTTAATGTTTTTATTTTTTCTCTCTTTTTTCCAATTGAAGTAAAGAGAACTCAATTTTGTTCATACAATAAAAAATGAGAACAAATATTGTTTGAGGGTATCGTTCGCTGATTTAATCAAAGTTTACCATTACTTCAAATTATTGTTTGTAAGCGCTTTTGTTGGGCGAAAAGCCTTGTTTTTGGGGCCAATAAAATCGTATTGTATTCTTGTCTTCTTCTCGTTTTTCCCAATGAAAACTCGAAGGAATGAGTGTTAATGTCTTCCTATGATTGCATCTGATCTATACTTTTGATGGCTCTTAGTCTAGTGTGTGTGTGTGTGTG